>PVHT020003144.1:6143960-6188960 GCA_004024745.2 Catagonus wagneri | reverse complement strand
TGTCTATTAAATGGAATGTCAAGGACATTTATTTCTTCATTTGGAATTTGCTGCAAAGAACCCAGCCTGTATATGAAAAACAGACTCACAATTAACATCTGGGGATAGACATACACACCTACTCATATGCGAGCACACATGCACGCGCACATACACACACACACATACACACAAGCGCACACTCGTGCATTGCACAGAAGTATCCAAGCACTCTGAAACGCAGGAGATGATTAACATAAAATTACCATTTCAAGCTTATGGTGTTAATTCATCCATATCTTTCTGGGGAAAAAAAAAGATTCTTGGTGCAGAATCTTTCCATTTTATGATATTGCTGCAGATGATTTGTTTTTGGAAATTTACCTATCAATCTATTTAGTTCATTCCCAGCCATAAGACGGTATGAAATTTTGTTAAACCCTGAGACTATTTTGAATTTATAGACAGAGCATTGTTAAAAATATCTTTCATTTCTTTCCTTACTTTGAAAGTGGCTGCATAAATAGATTCTAAACTAAACATACAAACTCAGAATTTTCATTCACATTCTAAATAGTCAACCTGTTTTAAGTTATGTTTCTATCTATGCAATGCCTCATGGAATATTTGTCTTTTAGCACTGCTTAATTTCTATTTTAAAAAATCTTTTTTTTCCCCTCTGATTATATGGGTTTTATGAATCAGTGCTGAGAATCCAAGCTAATGTAAGGTCAAACCTAGCAAAATTAGCAAAGGAAATTTAAAGGTTATTTTTTTTGGGGGGGTGGGGAGTTGGTCTGTTTATTTTGGCTCTGTCTGCAGCATGTGGAAATTTCCGGGGCCAGAGATCGAACCCACACCACAGCAGCGACCTTAGCCACAACAGTGACAACACCGGATCCTTAACCCATTGAGCCACCAGGGAAATACTAAAGGTTATTTTGTATGTAAATAACAACACTGGCTATTGGGGGCTAATTTTTTGTTTTCACTTGCTGAAAAAAATCTTTTTTATGAAAATGTAATCGATTTACAGTGCTGTGTCAATTTCTGCTGTACAGCGAAGTGGCCCAGTCATACACATATATACATTTTTTTCTCATATTATCTTCCGTCATATTCTATCACGAGAGATTTTTACAATTCCCTGTGCAAAGTTTTCACTTTGCAAGAGGGAAGATTGCATTTGTTCATATTATATATATATATATATAGAGAGAGAGAGAGAGAGAGAGAGTGAGAGAGAGACACGAGCACATGGAGCTCAACAGAAATATCAAGAAATTATGATCAATATTCATGGAAAACTATAAAAAAATTAATACCATTGATTCGGTTTATTGGATGTGTTTTACTAAAAGCTCTAGTCTTTGGGTGTGATTCCAGGTGCAGCTCTAGTTAGAATATTCCCCACTTATCTTCGAACCCTGCACACACGTGCCTGTCCAGGACACTCCACACTGATCCCTGGACCCTTCCCTACCAGAGAATACATCCAGGAGGAGACCACAGTGTGATGGTATTTGGCCTAAGGTCAGACTCGTTTTGTGTCAAAGGCCTTCCTCTTTCATCCTGTGTTCGTCTTTGCCTAGCCTGTGGTTTTATAGACTACTGTGATTTCTGACATGACTTCTTGATTTTGGCCTGCCTTGACCTTCTAGCCATCACTGGGGTTTTAACCTTGAGGACGGCTTCCTGGGGTCTCACCCAGATGTCTTGTCTTGCTGCAGTGTTGCCCATAGTTCGGCCCGGACATGGAAAACTGCAGAGTGGAAAAGGCACCCCAGTGTACACACCGTGCTCCGACAGGCCAGACAGCAAAATGTTTTGGAGAACAATGAAGTGAGATATGAACGTAAGCTTCCATTATGGGGGTTCGCTCAGATCCCCATCACTTAGGTAACTTTTTCTAAGAGTCAAGGGTGAATCTCCTCAAAAGTTTAAGTTCATAATTGAACTTGAAACATAAAAGGGGAATATTCATACTTTATTGGGTCTTGGTTGTATACTGGTAATGAAGATCATGAAGCCTACATACAAGTAAAAATATTTTATCTACCAATATGCATAGCACATCCTACGATATGATTTTAATAGTATGAAGAAGGTGTTTTTGGTACTCATTCTAGTCATCATTTTCCTGCTTATTTGTCCATCTGTTTGCCTCTACTATAGGATTTTGCACAGTAAAACTTGGAATTTTATGCTTACTTGCAAGCAATTCAAGACTTCTATTTAAAATTCAGGAAAGTCGTCTTGTTTGGGTTGCCTTTTCATGTGTAAGTTGCATAGTCTGGAACTTGGCCCTTCGCTGGAATAAATTAAGTTCTAAAGTCCAAGGGAGCCTGGGCTTAGTAAGGAATGGCCCTGAGCAGATCACCTCCTCACTCTCTACCTCAGTTCCTCATTTATAAGTGGTTGCCTCTGACCCATCTTTCTTAGCAAAACTATTTTTAAAACTCACACTTATGAAAGAGTAATGTGCCTTGGAAAAAAGACAGTATGTATTGCTAAAGCTGCTATTTTAGAACATAGGAATCTGAAAAATATAGAGATGGAAAGAAAAGAACTGGATTTTATCTATTCTTTGAATGGGCAGATTGAGACTTCTTAGAGCTTCAGTCCATATGCTCCAAGAATTGAAAGAGAGAGAGAGAGAGAAGGAAGGAAGGAACAAAGAAGGGAAGGAAGGAAGGAAGGAGAAAGGGAGAAAGAAAAAGAGAGGGGAAGAAAGAGAGAAAGAGAGAGTAAGGAAGGAAGGAAGGAAAGAGAAAGAAAGGAAAGAAGGAAGGAAGAAGGGAAGGAAGGAAGAAAGGAGAAAGGGAGAAAGGGGAAGAAATAGAGAAAGAGGAAAGAAGAAAAGAGACAGTGTTAGACCCGGACATGGCATGATCTGGGGCAGAAGCCGGGGCTGACCGTCAAAAGCCCAATCTTCCGCTCTGATTCCTTGGGGCTGGTGTTGTCCTTGGAAAGTCCTGGTCCTTCAGGGAGCCCATCCCTCCACCTGTACCAGCTGCTCCAGGAAGGATATATCTGCAGTGCCCGAACTTGAATGAAAAGCAAAACTTGGGTAAAAAAGAGACACGATGAACAGCCTTTGCTTTCCCGAAGTTCAATTGGTTAAAATCCTGCTGTATTCTTTTTTTTTTTTTGTCTTTTTGCCTTTTATCTAGGGTCGCACCCACAGCATATGGAGGTTCCCAGGCTAGGGGTCTAATCGGAGCTGTAGCCGCCGGCCTTCGCCACAGCCACAGCAACGCGGGATCCGAGCCGCGTCTGCAACCTTCACCACAGCTCATGGCAACGCCAGATCCTTAACCCACTGAGCGAGGCCAGGGATCGAACCCGCAACCTCATGGTTCCTAGTCGGATTCGTTAACCACAGAGCCACAGCAGGAACTCCCCTGCTGTATTCTTATGACACCAGCCTGCCTGAGCAAGGCCACAGGGAGAATATTTGTGCTGCCTAAATCAAGAATATGGACCACAGAATAAATGCAGAAGAGCTGTGATTCTTACAGCCTCTGCTGAAAGCACATTGAAAGATCTACTTCAACTTGGTGGCATGAGGAGGCCCGTAGGGGACACGGGTCAGAAAGGTAGAATTTCACCTCCGACCCCTCCTGGCTGCCTCGCCTGGCAAACTTTGGGCCATGGCTACAACCTGCAGTCATGATTCCACTAGTGACTGTCTTTGGGGAGAAAGGCTGGCTTCAGGGAGATGCAGAACTCCTGGAAAATAAGAACTCCGTGTGCATTCGTCCTGGAGGGGAGCGTTTCGGTGGACTAGCATCTGCTAACGGCGCCACTCATGGGGTGACCAGGACGAAAAAAGACAGAAAGTTTTCAGTCGTTAAAACCAAAAAACAAGTTCCCTCCAGTCCTCCCTAGGAAGTCAATAGCACCCTCAAGTCTTAGAGAGTCCACTGGTTTCATTTCCAAGAATATGTATAACTACACATATATATGTGTGCATATATGTATGTGTGTGTGTGTGTGTGTATAGGTCAACTATACTGATTTAAAAATTTTTAATCTGAACATTTTATTATTAGACATATGTCTTCCATTAATTTATTTACGCACCTGGATAACCATCTTAGAGATGGTAAATAAGCCAGAGGATTTCCACATGTGTTCATTCCCATGTGCAATGAATGTAGTCCCACAACACAGAGCTCTAAGTTAAATTCAAATGCACATGATGACCACGGGTCCACCTAATATCGGTAGTAGGCTGACATTATAGAATTTATATCGATAACACACTCATATGTTTGATTTGAACAGTATTATCTAAAATTAGCCAAAGTTGCATTTCCGTAGTAGAATATTACTCAGCCATAAAAAAGAATGAAATCATGCCATTTGCAGCAACAGGGGTGGATGTAGGAATGATCATACTAAGTGAAGTTAGACAGTGAAAGACAAATGTCATATGAGATCACCTAGATGTGGAATCTAAAAAAAAGATAGAAATGAACTATGGTATATGAAATGACTGGCCAATGGGGACCTGCTGATAGCACAGAAAACTCTACCCAGTATTCTGAGATAGTCTGTGTAGGAAAAGAATCTGACGAGAATGGATGTGTGTACATGTATAACGGAATAACTTTGTGATACAGCAGAAATTAGCATAAACTTGTAAATCAACCATACTTCCATAAAATTTTTAAAAAATGAAACAGAGTTAAAATTAAAATAAAATAAAATTAGCCAAAGTGAGAGGTCCAGTTTATTTATTTATTTTGTCCTTTTAAGGCCACACCCACAGCATATGGAGGTTCCCAGGCTAGGGGTTGAATCGGAGCTGTACCACTGGCCTACAGCACAGCCACAGCAACGCGGGATCTGAGCCCCATCCGCAACCTACACCACAGCTCATGGCAATGCCGGATCCTTAACCCACTGAGCAAGGCCAGGGATCGAACCTGCATCCTCATGGATCCTAGTCAGATTTGTTTCCACTGAGCCACGACGGGAACTCTGAGAGATCCAGTTTAAACAAATTTTTCTCTCTGTGTTTGACCAAATAAATACAGAGATGTGAATATTTTAGGGAAGCTGGTTACCCAAGGTCTATAAATCAAGCAAACCCATTTTCATTTACTCACTCAACAAATGTTTACTGAGCATCTGTAATTAGTAGACTCTTGTATATTACTGGGACTAGATGTGGCACTTCCAATTTTTCCCATTTTCCTGCTGCTCATGGCTGGTGAGGTGGATTACAACTTCAACAAGTCTTTACAGCACAATGTAATAACAGCGAAAATAGAGATCTATCTATGTTTCTATGAGAACAGAGGGGAGGGTTCTGAGTTTTGAAGTCAGAGAAGAGTCTCCCAGTGGGCAAGAGGAAAAGGGCTCTCTGTACTGAGGTCGCGTTCAGAGAGGTTGGCCATCAAAGGGAGAAACCACGGGTATCTGAGACCTAGGAAGGCCACCCTGAATCCACAATGTCTGTCTGCAGAGCAGGTTCCTGATTAGGAAGCTGGCATCCCAAAGGCTGGGTGCAGTGAAAGGCCTGGCTTCAAAGAATAAGAAATGGACTCAAGAGGGTCCAGGCAAGAAGGAGGGAACATCTGGATGAGAAGATGAGGCTGCAGCTGTGGAGGCTCTAGCAGGGAGGATGCAGCCGGATAGCGATGCACTGCTGACCTTTGTGGGCCATTACAGCCTCTCAGAAGAAGCTTTCCTCCTGGAAGCCTGGACTGAATGTGTTGGATGAATCTTGTCAACCTATGGAACCCACGCTTCTAGGGCTGTGGTGGGAACCCGGTCCAGAACGACGATGCTGGCTGAGATGGATCCTGCTTCAACACAAACGTAAATCCAGAAACTGGGTGTTTGCTGGTCTCTCCTCTCAAACCCCACCACAAGTGGCATTTTTGCCCAGAGACTCTGGACTGAGCCACACCCACAGGGTGGGAGTCCTACCGCCCCCGCCTCCCTAGTCAGACTTAAGTTCTTTAAGCCTCTCTGACATTACAGTTGGATATTCACTCATCAGCATCTTCAGAGATTCATCTCCATCCTTTGGGAGCCATCAGATCTGCTTTCTATTCTTTCAGTAAAGGGTCACAAGGAAAACAGGGAAGAAAGAGTCCCTGAATATCAAGAGACTGGGGGGTTGTTTAAGAAGCCTACAGGCAAATGGAGGAGGTAAGGCTATTCATGAGCAGAGAATAGATGATGGTGGCTGTTAGTTTCCATCCAGAGACAATATAACCCTGGTCCCTAAGATGCTATTCTGGTTAAAAATCTGAAAACAAACAAAAAAGGAATAAATGTCTGATAGGGCCAAGTGGAGCACACTGCTCATTGTCAAAGCTGGCCAAGGTCCTTTATGACCCCAAACGAAGAAGATACTACAGGCAGCCTTTGTTGGCACGAGGGAGACACTTGCTTTCTTCCTACACCACCTGCTGTCTTAAGAGTGTCAAAAGATTGGGCAATAGGACAGAGAAGACATTTTTGACGACATCATGGTTTTAGGATAGCAATATGGCACAAAAGAGAAAAAGGCAAAACAAATAATAAGGTGGGTTTTCTAAGGCCCCATGACTTCATCAATCTGGTGGTGTGGAAGCTACTGCTTTTCCGGCACAAGTCAGAGAGGAGGTGCCCTCCCCATGGCCATGCCTGCCAATACAAAGTCTTCTGTGCTGTTGGGGACTGTCTGCAGCTGTTCGCAGCACCAAGTCACATCAGCAGAAAGCCGTGCTTCCTGTGAAGAATGTAAAAAATGAGTTCCATTATTTTCCCAGTTCCTTGAAATGATAAGACATTTCAAAATAGTCCCCCCTCTTAAAGAACAATGCTTGTTGGGAGTATTAAACAGCTATTAAAAAGGGCAAGATCAACAGATACAAACTTCCAGTTATAGGATGAGTAAGTTCTGGGCAGGTAATGTCCAGCATGATGCCCATAACTGTTTTGTATATTTGAAAGTTGCTAAGAGGGTAGGTCTTAAAAGTTCTCATCACAGGGGAAGAAAAATCGTAACCGTATATGATGGATGCTCACCACACCAATAAGGTGAAGTTTCACAGTATATTCAGATATCAAACAATTCTGTTATACCCTTAACTGAATACAGTGTGATGTCACTATATCTCCATAAAACTGGGGAAGAAATCTATTTAAACAAAAGAAAAGGGGGAAAAAGAGACCAATGAATTACAGCAGTACATTATATACTTAACAAAATGTTTTGGAATGATAGAGTTTTTGTTCTGTTCAGATTCAATGCTTTACTTTAAAAACGGTCTCAGCTATCTTGGGGAGGAAGAGGTATTAGGGGAAAATGGCAAAATTCTCGATTCTTTGCTATTTTCCTCTATCTGCCCATATTATATTAATGAAAATAATTCAATATGGTATGTTACCTAGCAGAGGTCAAGGTTATAGTGTCTTAAATAGAAAAGGTGCACCTGTAAAGACACCGATTCTGGATATTGAAAGGACCTGCTGGTTTTTTGTTATCACTCTTTGTTTTTGTTTCTTGGCTGTTCCAAATGGCTAACTTTGGTATGAGCTTGAAGAATAAACTTAATTTTAACCTTGTTAGTCTACTAGAGTCCAGTGTCCTGCCAGGCCCTCAATAGGATAGATCGGCCAATGAATTTCCTGGTTGGAAAGACCTTCAGAGGAGCTCACTCAGAGATGCTCCCAGGTCACCTCTCACCTATCACACCTGTCCAGTGACAGGGGAGACGGCAACAAATGTTAGTGATTCTAAGAGGAGAAACTTCTCAAGATCTTCTCCCAGTTTCCGTTCTGCAATTCAGGATGGAGATGGATGTTTGGGGATGGATCAAGTTTTTTTTTTTTTTTTTTTTTTTTTTTTTTGTAGGGCCACATGTGCACATATGGAGGTTCCCAGGCTAAAGGTCAAATTGGAGCTGCAGCTGCCGGCCTAGACCACAGCCACAGCAACGCCAGATGCAGCTGCCTACGTGACCTACACCACAGGTCGCGGCAATGCCTCATCCTTAACCCACTGAGTGAGGGCAGGGGTTGAACTCTCATCCTCATAGACACTAGTCGGGTTTGTTACCGCTGTGCTGTAACGGGATCTCCCCTGGATCAAGATGGTTTTACGAAAGTGTAGTGGCATCAGACACAATGTCCCTCACGACATTGTTCTTAAGTCAAAGAGTGATGTGATAAACACCAAGGCCAGTTTTGGTTAAATCTCATTCCGATGTTCTCTTCCTTGTTCTCCATTTAGTTTCTCGCAGCATCTCAGTATTAGCAAAAAGCACGTTCGTCTGCGCTGCTTCTCCTTTCTAAGCCATACTTGCTCTGCAGGCTGCATCTGACCAGCTGTAGGCAGACTGGAAATGCCCTGCACAGTTCGTGTAACTCCCAGATCTATTTCACAGGCTTGCAGAATGCTTTTTCCTGCTTTGTCCAACTCTCCCTCCCTAACCCCAATACCGACCAGGTTTCAGGGCAGGACTGTGTATGCAGATCTCACAACAGAGCCTTCCGGCTGAGGGGCAGGTGGGGTCAGATCCAACCCTACCCCACCCTCCGGGCTGTAGGCACTCGTCCTGGAGGAAGGGCAGCCTCTTCTTAATGCACACAGGCGCTCCCTATAGGTCCCGGGTTGGTTCCGCCTAAACATACAGGGTGCCCCACACCCACTTTTTTTTCTTTTGTTTTGTCTTTTTAGGGTGCGGCATATGGCGGTTCCTAGGTTAGGAGTCGAATTGGAGCTGTAGCCATCAGCCTACGCCACAGCCACGGCAACACAGGATCCAAGCCACGTCTGTGTCCTACACCACAGCTCATGGCAATGCCAGATCCTTAACCCACTAAGAGAGGCCAGGGATAGAACCTGTGTCCTCATGGATGATAGTCATATTCGTTTCCACGGAGCCACGATGGGAACTCTGACACACCCACTTTTCGAAATGCCATCTAGGATCATTTTGAGGCATGACAACTTTCTATCTATGGCATAAAATACCGGAATACTTCACAGATAGGAAATCTCTATTGCTTGGGGAAATTTTTATATTAGCTATGATTACACAGGTGTGTTCTGATGTACTAGATAAAACGTATTTCTTTCTTTTGGTCATGGTCCAAGATATTTAAAGCCATTGTGTCTATCATCATAGTAATTGATAGTTTAACAATAATTAATGAGGATGACAGTAGATCTACATGGTATATTCCAGAATATTTAAAATTCTGCACATGTTATTGTACCTGACCCTCAGAATCTTGAGAAGTTGATTGGGGTTATTATGCTTCCTTGAGAGGCAGATGAGCAAACAGTCTCAGATGGAGAAAAGGGTTTGCTGGTAAGTTGCTTTACCAGCTAGATCTAGGACCCAGGTAGAAAAGAAAGGCAGATAGGGAGTTCCCACTGTGGCTCAGTGGTAATGAGCCCTACTAGTATTCATTATGATGCGCATTCAATCCCTGACCTCACTCAGTGGGTTAAGGATCCAGCATTGTCTTGAGCTGCAGTGTAGGTGGCAGATGTGGCTTGGATCCCACGTTGCTGTGACTGCAGTGTAGGCTCGCAGCTGTAGCTCCGATTCGACCTCTAGCCTGGGAACCTCCATATGTAGATGGAATTGTACCTTGTAAAATTTGGTGTTTTACTGGTGAGCAGCCATGGCTGATTCTGAAAGTTTAAGTGAATATCAACTTATCCTCAGATATATAGATCAAATGGTTTACTAAGTGGAGTTACAGCCTCATGGCAGTGAAATGCTGTAGGTGACAATATTCAGAGGTGTATTTGGGGCCAGCGAAGGTGGTCATACCCCTGAAATAGGAGCTGGTGGTACCCAAGAGCCATGGGGAGTGGAGTGGGCCGGGACGTGGTTTAGAAGAGGAAAAGTCTACCTAAAAGGAAAGGGATTAGGCCAGAAAAAATAAATAAAATAATAAATCAAATTAAGCATCAGATCGAATAAATACAATAACAAGATAAAATACAACAGAATATCCTTATGTTGCGCTTTTCTCTCTCTCTCCTTTTTTTTTTTTTTTTTTTTTTTGGCTGAGCCCAGAGCATGAAAAGTTCCTGGGCCAAGGACTGAACCGAAACCACAGCAGCAACCCGAGCTGCTGAAGTGACAACACAGAATCATGATTAAGCCACTGCACCACCAGGGATCTCCGCTCTTATCTCATTTTAGCTTCAAGGTCAAGGACAGAGTCTTAGAAAATACAGTTAAGAGCTACTACAGCTACTGTGTAGTTCTTTCCCAGGTTTCTGCGGACTAGAAATCAAAACCTTGAGTTTGCGGATACTGTGCGTATTCAGCAGACTTGTGTTCTGAGGCAGTTTCCTAAATGGTGCAATGTGGCCTCAGAAGCAAAGGGAGACCCCAGGTCACACCTGAGCCACACCTGGGGAGCCTAAGCTCTGCACTCGCCCTTGACCTGGAGGAAGAGAACTTTTAGGTCCAGTTAGTTCTTGCCCATATTTAATTGAATCACAGCTAGATCGTGGAAAACTAGGAAAGAACTTAGGAGCCATACAGCATTATTTCCTCCTTTTACCCAGGAGGAAACTGAGGTCCTTGGGCTCCCATGGGTGAGGACAAGCCAGGTCCTTCCTTGGCTTGGTTTTCTCTCCTAATACCTTCCTGGCTCCCTGGATAAAAGGTAAAATGTACAGCCTCTCTCAAAGCTGAACCCATCTGAATGGTAGCCTGTGGTCCATTTGCTGATGTTTCCAAGGAAGTCAGACTGTGGCCCCAGATAGCTCTGCTCTCACAACCCACTCAGCTCAAGCACCTCCCCCAGGGCCCTGGTGGCTCAAGGTAGCAGCAAAGGGGGAGGGGCCAGAAAGGGAAACCTGCCCCTGTAGACACACCAACCACAGCCCAGACCCAGGACCTGAAGGATGCTGGGAGGCCAGAGTTTCTATTTTTAAAAGTAATAAATGAACAGAAGATTTAAATGAAAAAGATACGGTACATACATACAATGGAATACTGAATACTACTTAGCCATAAAAAAGAACAAAATAATGCCATTTGTGGCAACGTGGATACAACTAGAGATTCTCATACGAAGTGAAGTAAGTCAGAAAGAAAGAAAATTCCATGTGAAATAATTTACAGGTGGAATCTAAAATATGGCACAAATGAACATATTTACAAAATGGAAATATAGACTCACGGACATAGAGAACAGACCTGTGGTTGCCAGGGGGAGAGGGGAGGAAATGGGATGTGGGATGGATGGGGAGCTTGGGCTTGGTACCTGCAAACCCGTTCAGAATGGATAAGCAATGAGGTCCCACTGCACAGCACAGGAAATGCTACCCAGTCTCTTGGGATAGAACACGAAGGCAGATAGTATGAGAAAAAGAATGTATATATATATGTGTGACTGAGTTACTGTGCTGTACAGAAGGAACTGACACAACGCTGTAAATCCACTATACTATAATAAAAATAAAATTAGACAAAACAACAATACTGAGACAGAATTCAGTTTCAATTCTGTTAAAAAGTTATTTAGTCAACTTTTTCAAAAGGGTTCAGATAATCACCTACCAGGATCACCACTGTTCTTTCCCAGCCATATGTTACAAATATAATTATGTCACAGGTCTTTTTTTTTCAGTGATTTGACCATAGTTCTCTATTATGTTATCATAAGATTAATTTCTTTTTCAAATTGAGGAAAATGTCAGTGACTTCCCTAAATTAGCAATTTTGCTGTTGAAAAAAATTATTTTCCCCTCTTTTCCACGTTCCTGAAGAAGAATGAATTTCGTGATAATTAAGAGAAGAAGAAATAATTAAGTGAAAATATCACACAACAAACACTGGCCATCAAATGCACACTTTACAAAGTGTTGAGGCTTCCTCCTGCCAGTTTTGTGACGGGAAGGGGGAAAAAAACAAACAAACTTGTGTCACTTCTCTCTTAGCGCTTGATCAAGGCTGAGAGTACCTTTTAACATCCTGTTACTCAAACTAAGGTCACTTTGTATTTAGAATTCCAGCATCAAATGAATCCTGGTCTCCAATGACCCCAAAGGAAATTTTAAAAATTAATAAATGATCAGCGGAAGAGATACTGCTTTTATTAAAAAATATAAGTTTTCTATTACAATGATACCTCGGTTCCCACCCACCCCAGCCCCTCCTCCTCCTTGGAAATAAAAGCCCCCAGGGGCCCACCGTCCCGCGCTGAGCAGGCTGGGAGGTGTGGGGTGCTGCCTGGAGCCTTCGCCAAGGATGATAAGCCTGCATGAATTTTACGAGTCTCAGTATCAAGGTTGCCCTCACCCAAGGGATTTAAGAATAAGGGGGGGAGAAAAGAGAAGGCAGATGTATGAATAACTGGCATTGTAAATCTTCACCGTGGCAACCCACGGCCAGAAAAAGTCTGTGATGGGTTCATGACTTGAGAAGAAAGCCACACAGCAGAATGTGAATGGATTTTCTTCAGCTACTTAATACACTGCTTAGAGCAGCTTAAAGGGGCGTATGTGAGGCTGGATGCATGGGATGGGTGTGTGTGTGTGTGCGTGTGTGTGTGTGTGTGTGTGTGAGGTAGGAAGCGTGTGCAGGAGGAGGAGCTCTCTGGAAATTCGTTAGAGGGAATTACTAGTGTTACACAGCTCGCCAGCTTTGGGGGCAAAAAAAAAAAAAGGCTGTTTAGCCTCAGAATATAAATGACTGGATTTTGCTTGGGGGAGCAAAAAAAAAAAAACAAAAAAAACAAAACAGGGCCGTGGGGGAGGGGCCAAGGATTATGAAGCGACCAGTCGCGGTGAGCAAATTGGACCCTCCGCCACACAGCGCAAGGTCACGGGGAAAGTCACAGTGTTGTTGGTGGAGGTGGTTGATAGGAGAAAATGGCTCATGATAAATGGCTTCCCATTTTGCAAAATCTGGCAGTTAATGAAAATAAGCTGCATCCGAGGAGTCTCTGTGAACACCTGATTTCTCTCCTCCTCACCCCCTCTTCCTTCTCTCTGCAGACACACGCACACGCACGCACACGCACACGCAGGGCCCGCTGATGTATGAAAGCACAGCTCTGGCTCTAATTGTGCAATTATAAAACGGAAATGATGCAGGTTTGGCAACACAGGGAAAGAAGGCAGCTCAATAACATTGTTTAATAACAAGCAAATAAAGCTCAGAGGGGAAAGAGGTGACTTTCTGCTTTAGACTCATTAAGGAGCCTGGAACATATTGTAAAAGAGTGATATTTAATTATGGGCTGAACTGATAACAGAGAGCAGGGCCTCACTGGGAGAAAGAGACCCTGGGCTTCTAGGAGCTCACAGCTCCAAACATCAATTACCATGATTATCCACCCGGTGCTTACAAAATGCACCGGCTCCGTGTTCCATCAGCGACCCGTAAACAGACGTCGCATAGGCAAATTTATGGGCACAGGCAGCCAGGGCCAGGTGGGAAAGCCAGCCTCCCATTGGTGGCTTCCCAGCAAAGGAGGAAAGAAGCAAAGGCAAGAAAAATCTGTCTTCTGCACCGCTGAAAGAACAATTTATTACAGAGCATTTGCGGAAGACAGCAGTGGTGGCCCTGCTGCTTGCTTTTTTATTTTTCTTCCTCTGTTGCCCGTCTGATTGAGAAATGGGAGAATATGCACCAGGCCCTGGTTCCCCGGGACCTTGTGGCACGGTCCCATCAGACGTTTCGGTGCTATGCAGATCACAGGTCCAAACCACCAGGGATTAGCAGTGAAAGGCTGGCTTCTCCCTTGAACCTCAGGCTCAGGAAACAGGGAGGACAACCTGCTGGCCGCTTTGCTTAACATTAGAAGCTGACAGAATTATAAGTACGCAGGGGAGGCCAGGCGAGAATCCTACCCTGTGTGTCTTGGGAAGTGGCTTTTTGCTGGGCTTTTCCGGTGCCTGGTTTTCGTTTCTGGTGTGGATGGCGGACAACCGGGATTAAAGAATTCTTGGGGACTGCTGCACTCTCAGATTTATGTATTTATTTATTTGGGAGCCGCACCCGAGGCACGTGGAAGTTCCCGGGTCCAGGAACTGGAGCCACCGTGGTAACAACGCCTGATTCTTAACTGCAAGGATTAAGGATTTTTAACCTCGTTATCACATTTATTCTTTAAA
Source organism: Catagonus wagneri (assembly GCA_004024745.2). Lineage (NCBI taxonomy): Eukaryota > Metazoa > Chordata > Mammalia > Artiodactyla > Tayassuidae > Catagonus > Catagonus wagneri. The sequence continues at coordinate 6,174,877 of PVHT020003144.1, read as the reverse complement.
AAAACAGTGCAATACTCGAGTTTCCGCTGCACTGCGGTGGGTTAAGGATGCGGTTTTTCTAGGCGGCAGCTCAGGTCACTGCGGAGGCCCACGTTCCATCCCCAGTCCGGCTTCCTGGGTTAAGGAACTGGCATCGCAGCAGCTATGGCATCGGTACCAGCTGCCCCTCGATTGCATCCCTGGCCTGGGAACTTCCATATGCTTCTTGTAGGGCCAAAACAAATAAATAAATAAGTAAAATAGTGAAATACTTTCTGTGTGTCTCCCCCTTACCTGCTGCAGGGACCGTTCAGCCACTTGATGCTCAAATCATTCCAACCGCTGCCTGAAGCTTTGACAAGAGGGCTTAGATATTCTTCACGTTCTGTGTTTGTATTTCACAACAGAAAGTGGGCTCCTACTTTCACGTTTACAGCAAACTTTCTTGAGGCGATGGTTTCCTCTGGAGGTGAAGACATAGCATTTTTTAAACATTGTTCTCTTTTTAAAAATTGAAATACTGTTGATTTACAATATTTGTTAGTTTCAGATGTGCAGCAAAGTGATTCAGTGATATATGCATATATTGATATACAGATATATATTTATATATTATATATCTAAATAAAGATAATGTAATATAAATAGATATAATACCTATATTTCAGATTATTTTCCATTATAAGTTATTACAAGCTATTGCGTATCGGTCCCTGTGCTATACAGTACATCAATTTTATGTAGAGTAGCTTGTATCTGTTAATCCATACTTCTATTTTTCCCTCCCCTTCCTTCCCCTTTGGTAAACACTGGGTTGTTTTCTATGTCTGTGAGTCTGTTTCTGTTTTGTTTTTTTTTTTTTTGTGTGTGTGTGTGTTTCTCCCCTTTTCCACTATGGTATATCACAGGATTTTGAATATAGCTCCCCGTCCTAAACAAGCAGGACTTTGTTGGCTATCCATTCTATACATAAGAGTTCGCACCCGCTATTCTCAAACTCCCAGCCCATCCCTCCCCCACCACCTCCCTCCTGGCAAACACGAGTCTGTCCTCCACGTCCGTGGGTCTGTTTCTGCTTCATAGATAGGCTCACTTAGAGAGGACACACCATTTGAACTTCGTTAAGCTCCTCTGTAACCGCTTTGAGTGAGATCATCCTGAAAAGAGTCACACTGACCAGTGACGGTTGAGCACAATGATGGTGAGTGACTCGAAGTGGTGAGCAGGGCAAGCCCTTGCTAGGACCCTCTGCCAGCAGGGATTTCCTGAGCCTTGCAGATTGATAGAGACTGGGGAACACTGCTGGCTGTGAATGTTCTTGTCAGCCCCATCCCAAAGAACAAAGGAAATTTGGGCTACTTTTTAATTCTGCCCTCTCAGCTCATCAACACTTGGTTTGCATTAAAATGTAAGAACATTACACTCCCCACTCTGCTAATAATCAGAAAGTACCGCTTTGAAGTTTCCTGATTTCTCAGCTACTACCCATGACAGATGTTTGCCAGAGAAAAACTCAGGGGGCATTTTCTTGCAAGCATTTTGGCTGAGAATGGTAACTATTGTGCCACTTAATATTTCAGCGATCTCTGGAGTGATCAGGAAATAGCAGCGACATTTATCTCACGTCTTGCTCCTCGCGAGACCCCCTCGCACCACAGCCACGACCTCTGAAGACACACATTAATTTCACCTCCATATTTCCATAGCATCAATTAATAAAAACTGACTATGATTCCAACAAACGCACATGTCCTGATAAATGAGGGCTCCGACTTAATTGCTCTGTAAATTAAGAGCTCACAATGGCGTAGGTGGTGACGATGGAGAAGAGTTTTAATATTTAAAAACTCATTAGATCGGTGTACTTTTTGAATAATTAAAGTCACAGGACCACTTTAAAGAGCCAATTTAAGTTTCATTCCTAAATGGTATACCACAGATGAGGACAATTCACATGCCCCCCCCTCAAAAGTCTGGCAATTTTGTGAATGACTAAATCGGGTCCCTTTTTGTCCCGATTGGTAATAGGCTCCTCCGATTTCTTCGTCTTCTTCCTCCTCTTCTTTTTCTAATTCCAGGGACAACGACTGAATGAAAACACGGTAGATGGAGGGTTTTAAGGTCAAGCTCTCTGTTTACGCAGAGACACATCGGAAGGCAAAAGTCACGTGGCTGGGTTTTAACTTTTCTCTTTTCTCTGGGCCGAATCTTTTCATTGCCATTGGATGGTGATCTGCATTCGCTGTATGTTCTAATTTTTAGGTCTCGATATTTCCTCGGGGAGCAGGCCCTGTTGTTTTTGTTTATGACTTACAGTTGCGTGAAGATCTAAAGGCGGACCTATGGGTCCTGATGACAAGGCTTGAAGGAGGCTGGGCTGATCACCAATACTGATGGTTACAAAAAGGGGGCTGTGGCGAAAGAGTTCACATCTGAACTCCTGAATAACCGCTAAATACACACAGTGAGATTTTGTTCCCCTTTAAATCAGAAGTTTGACTTTCAAAGTGATGATGGGCTCGAAAGATGATACAGGATTCCCCGGCCTGGAGGTAGGGACTGGACAGAAACCTAATTCTGCCTCGACCGGGGATCTCTGTCGTGCTCACACAGTCCCATCTCTTACTCTTCAAGTCCACCTGCCTGCCAGTCTTGGTCTCGTCATCGATATTTAGTCAGTGATGCCGCCGACCCTCAGGTTCTGCTCAATTTTCAGAGCTCACTGGACGTTTTGGAAGGTGCGAATTCTCTGGAGAAGGCAAGCATAAGGCACCCCGTCTGGCATTTGTTCCCGGAAACTTCGGAGCCATCTTCGAGAGAATTCTTGCCTTGTTTTTCATGAAAGTATTTCATTTCATTTCCTTTCAAATGCCGAGCCAACTTCTGCTGTACTGCTAAGTGGCCCAGTCACCCACCTGTATACATTCTTTTTCTCCTATGAGAGAATTATTTTCATGTGAACTTGATAGTTCTGCAAATGAAGATGAAATGTGCTGGGGAGGGGAAGTCTGGATGAAAACAGAACACCGATGGGTTGTCACACAATGCTTAGCGTGGAAAAAAGTGTGTACGGAAGAGGCAATGCTTTTCGTAAAGCATTGTTTGCTCACTGGTCAGAGGCAATGATGGGATGTTTTAGGGTGTGGAGTTGCAACTGGGTTTGGGGAGGGTACACATACTTTGTGCTTTAAATGACTACTATTCATGTTGTTGTGTCTAAAAGAGAATAGGTGCATGTTGCCACAATCCAAATCTGTGTGTATGTTTGTGCCCTTCTAGTAGGTAGGCATGGTAAAAAAAAAAAAAAAGGTAGGCAAGAAAAGCAGCCACAGGATAAAATAATGCAAAAGATAAACCATTTTTATGCCATCAATTCATTATTTCAACCGTACTTAACGTCCCTCTGTCTTAGGCAAGGGGCAATCATTCTAGAGTTCTCAACTCTAAGAAAACTATTATATTAAAATGCTCTCACAATGAATCCCGTGGGATTGGGGAAAGCTAGGTTGCAAATGGGATTTTTCACCGTGTGAATTGCCAATCCCAGAAGATTGTGAAATCCTCTGGCTAGGCACAGGTTCTACAATATGTGCATTTGTGAAAAGGGAATGTCATCACTACATATTATTTTTACCTTTGGCAAGAATTTTATAAAAATTTCAGAGCATAGCACACTCAAAAATACTTCTCTAAGGGTGACAAAATTGAAATGAAATCTCTCCGGTGCCATACCATCATGCATTTATTAACTTGTTCTAATATTGTTTTCATTTTATTTGACCTGGAACATACATGGAAACTTTAAGTTGCTACTCCTTCAGAGTCTTCCATCTGTTGAAAACAAATACCATCACGGGCATCAGAGAGGGAAAGATAGGAAGAGGGAGTAAAATTGTAAAGGATGGATGCCAGAAAAAAAAATGCAGGGAAGGAAGTAGTGGGGGATCCAAGTATCCTTTCTCTTTTTTAGCTTCAGTTTTGGAGATGAGCAGATGAGAAGGGGAAAGAAGCTGATAAGAAGAGAGAAACCCACGGTGGAGGGTGTCCCCAAGACCACTGCAACGCAACGCACAGAGCCCCGCACCCCAAAAGAAACATCTCCTCACATATTAAAGGACAGAGGGAGCATATTAAATGGTTACTTTGTTACAAAGCGTTCACTAAAAAAGAAAATTGGTTAAATCTGACCATCATACCTTACCTTTTCTCAGAAACCGACTTTCAGAAACTCATTGAAGTGCCGTTTTTTTTTTTTTTTTTTAACAACTTACATAATGGGCATGTGGAAATTCATCTCCATCCACCAGGGGGCAGAAAGGAACCCTTTGATTGGCTAGGGATCTTTGGACTTTCGCTTTGATTTTGAATAGTCATCATTTGCATAGCCTTTTCACTGTCAGACATCTCTCACTGGGGATGGATCCGCAGAGACCCCTCAGAAAGCCCCATACTACTGTGTGACGCTCTGAACTTCACTTTGTGTATAAACTTTCTTCCTTTACACTAAAGAGATGGATGAAGGTGCTGGGTGTGACATGGGGTGGGCTTCATCTTTCTGTGGCTTTGTCTCTTGAGGCACAGGATGTATTTCCTCTCGGTGTGTCTTCTGCAAGAACACAGAGACGTTAATGATTTCAATGACTGCCACTTAATCCGGCATTTTTTTTTCACCGAAACCGTTTTCGAAAAAAGTTCAAGTCTTTGTCCCTCGGTCCTCCTGGGAGAGTTTTGCTCTCTGCATCCGCGATGGATTCTTGTGGTTTTGGTTGGCATGCGAACCGCTTCTTGGAAAGAAGGGCTGTGCCCTGTGTCCTGGTCTTACTTGTGTTGGTCATCTTGTGTCGGTCTTACTCTGCCCAGTATGGGTGACTGGTCGTGGCCAGTCTCAAGGGCAGAATCAAAGAAAGAGTAGCCATTTCAGGAGAAAAGCTAAATGTTGGAAATAATTAAAATAACTACAACTGATCTACAAGCAGGGGAGCCGTAAAATGCAGTTTTCTTGGCTGATGCCAAATGCCTAGCTGAACTGAAATATAATCCTTCAGCATCTGAACAAGGAAAAGGAAAAAAAAAAGACCTGACTCAGGAATGGTCAGCGGAGTTGGTGGTTCACCACACTGGGGACGAGTGTACATCTGTGGACCAGCCCTAAATCCTACTTAACATATGAAATATGATGAGAGACCATGGCTTGAATTAATAGATGTGAAATGGGTTGAGTTTAATTAGCACATCTTTACGATTCCATGTCGAGGATTTGGCATTCGGGGAAAACTAGAGCAATATTCAGTAGCACAAACACTATAGTACATAGAGATTTAAAAATAAGTCATAATAAGAAACACAAAGCCTACTGAACTCCACGCAAAAGCCAGACCACATGGAAGTAGCCCGTCAAAGAGCAGAGTCCTTGGAATTTAGTCTAAAAGTCTGCCCAGACCACCGAGTCTCCACCGCTGGGTCACAAAGGACGTCACTGCGATCTGTGGAGGAGACACAAAATAATAAAACAAATCCAGGTGATTTCAGAGCCATCCTCATTTCCTTCAAAACCAAGCTATAAAACACACTCTTAGAACACTGGTGATATTTTCTGGCAGGATGGGTTTCTCTTTCCCCAAAATTTAACTCTCCAGAAGCAGACCCCACGTGCATGCACTCACGTCCTCTCTGTGGTCCGCTCTCTGTCCCTTGGAGTCCCCAGTGACAGGCTGTCCCTCACTGTCTTTCTGGGATGTGCACTGGAGACACACCTGATGTACTGAAAGTGGATTTAAGGTGGTAAAACCCGTAACAAAAAAATCCTCCAGTAGCATATCCCCAAGCGAGATGGCAGATAGCTTGATTTTTGTTTTAAAACTATACGCTCATGTTCTCAAAGTTCACTTCAGTCAGGACTTTTTCTCTTTATCATCATTCATCTCACTTCTGTGCCTTCAATCTTCTAACTTCATGCGTGGACTTCTACTATGTTTACTACACTTAAAGTTTATCCGGCTTTCAGACTTGGATTATCAGTAATTTTGGTTCTCTTTTCCCAGCAACAAAGGGCAGGTTCCAAGAGCACCTGCTTTGAAGGTGAAAATGATGCTGCTAGTTGGACATCAGTGGGCCGTTTGCTTTGAGGTGTTTCCTCAGATGGATTTATACTGATTTTTCATTGTCTCTTCTTGGTCCTACTTATCTTCTCTGCCACTATTTTTTCCCCCAACACTAATAAATATGTAGTGTATTGTCACTAGGCTTTGGAACAGATTGAAACTTACAGACCTGGTTTGATAAAAGTATTCATGCCTTGGGCCCCCACGGCCCAGTTTTCTCTTCAAGATCAAGGATCAAGCTGACCACAGGGGCCAAATGCATCTGGTACTCCCCACAAATCTTCTAATTTCATTTGGATCCCTATTAGATACTGTAGAATTATAAAACATCACATTTTTAAAAGTAATCTCTGCAGTCAAAACTCTGTCCTTGGAACTTTTAAAGGTAGTGTCTCTGGAGGAATAGGCAGGTCAAACCAATTATAGGTACAACTGTCTAATTGCTTGCACATTTGAGGCCACTAGGAACTTTCATTGAAGGAGACGGAAGTGAATCTGGCCTTTGGTGTCCTGTGTCTACAATGAACTCGTAGCTCTGTTGAGGACCGGCCTTTTTCCATCGTTTAGTTCCAGAGGCATCTGTATGTGTTTTCAGGGTAGTGCTGGATTCTTGGTGTGGAAGTTTTAAGTAGCTTAATATTACCTGAAGGAAACAAAATTGAAAGACCTCAGAAAAGGAAGCTTTTCTTTGATCTCCCTACAAATCCTGCTTGAACTTCAGGAATGTCCATCAAGTACATTGTAATATAACCAAAGGTGATGTTCTGATGAAAGTCAGAAATTTACAAATCCTGTTCCGATATGAATTTTTATGATGCATCTGGAATCCATGACATGACGGAAAGCCCAAAGGCACCGTTTTAAGCTCTGGATGAGTGATAAATAACTCGAAATTCAATTTTAAGTTGGAACCCTGACCAGCACATGCTCCAAGTGTATGAATGCCTTAACTGTAATTTAGCGAGTGACAAAAATAACGTTATGGAAGCAACTGGATGTGGTTATGGTAAGTTCCTTGCAAATGCTCAGCAGCGTAGTGTATTTTTTGAAATCTGGAAGTCAAATTCTAGTGGAACCTTGGAACTTGTTTTCAAAATCTCACCTGTGGCTACATTTTGCTTTTTCTTAAATTGGGGTGTGTCCCGCAGGCTTGCCCAGCTGCCTCCCCCCTGGTGGCACACCTTTAACCAACTGAAATAACCGCTGACACAGAGAGGTTCGGGATTTATTAAAACCCTAAATCTTGCATTATTTATCTCATCTCTGCTTCTTCACTCTTCATCTTTTGGGTCTACCATATCTTCCTTGGACAGGCATTTTCTCAGGGAAACGGTTTGCAGATTATCATCTGCAATGCACTTAAATTCAATGACTTATGTACGCTACTTTTAATTTCTTTTGCTGGTATGATCAGTGAATTCATTAGTAATCAATATATCGAGTAAGTGTGCTGTGTGCCTATCTGCTGTGACACACGGCGTTCTGCATAATGGATCACGTAATGCCTGTAGAGTTTCCAAATCTTGATTATTTAAACAAAAGCAGATTTACCTCTGCCAATCTTTACAAAGATTTCCAACAACCAAAAGAAAAAAAAATAGAGACAAATGGTTATTTGGTTTCAATCTAACACGTGCATCTTTCTGGCCTTAATAATTTCCCTCTGTTTATTTTCTATTACAAAGGAGGTGGTTATTCAAGCCAAAGGGAACATTTATAAGAATTCCGAACTTTGTTGGAGAGCATGTGTATTAGTTCATACCATTTTCTATCCATTTAGGTCCGAGTGTTGTTTATCACACAAATCGCTGTGTAACAGGGCAATTCTGAAGCTGGGGGTGTGAACCCCTCATCCGGTTGGGTCTCCCTCCCAACAGGAATTTCCTCTTTTTCAAGATGCGCAGATAAAATGTTGACGGCTCTAAAAACTAAGTTGCAACGTTCATCACTTTGGAAGCACCATGACAAATTACAGACCTTTGTTGTTTAAATTAAATGTTAAAGTAGGTTAGTCTGGACATTTATAACGGTGCGTGTAATTAGCCCAAACGCCGATGAAATATCAACACATTAACTGTTTTCGAAGAAAAAAATTAGAAAGAAAGTAATATTCAAAATACTCCAGTATGAGCGCTGGGGCCTTTAAACAAATGATGTCACCCAGTCTGGGGGGCTTTGTCATGTTCAGTAAATTAGCACGGCCTAACCACAGCAGAAAATTTCCTTGAGCTGCAATAAAGACTAAATGCTTTCAGCCTCCCATGATCCTTTGTAGTCATCATTTTAAAGCACTGCCTTAGTGAGCTAAACCTGTAAAGTTTTCTTTGGAGCGGCTGTGAGTTGATTAGATCTATTTCAGCCTAGTGGTGGTAATAGGCTCCTCTCTGCGAAACTGCTTACCCTCTGCTCCTCGGCAGCTGGAGAGACTGGAATTAATCAGGTCTGCTGGGGACTTCCTTGGCGTCTCCGCAGGCCACTCTGGAATCATTTACCGCAGAATCTGACTGTCAACTCTTTGTCATTTAGGCTTTTGATTATGCTTTCTTTCTCTCATTTTCTTTCTCTCTCTCTCTCTCTCTGTCTCTTTTTTTTTTTTTTTTTCTTCCGGGGGGGAAAAATGGGAAATGGATGACAGATTGTCCTAATGCAGGATTTTACTAGGGACTGATACAGGTATCTGCTCTCACCTTTGATCAGTCCTTTAAGAAAAAAAGAGAGAGAGGGAGGGAGAGGTGTGATAAGAGAGGGAGGACCTGTTATTCAAATTAACTTTTCTCCCTTTTATTAAGATATACCTCCAGCCAAAAGAAAAGCTGGCACTCGTAGGGATATTGTCTTTTGAAGAAGGATGTATGTGGAGATCTTTTTGAAGGACCCTAACAATTAGCCTCAGCAGCATTCCACAAAATGTTGGTCTGCGTCTCCAGCTCAAATTTGTCTGTGTTTCAACATGTGCAGAATCACTAGTTAAAACACAAAGCGTATTAGCATTCATGGCCAAACACTTCCAAGTACCCATTGAAATGACAAAGAAACAGATTCGAGTCCACATAAAAATCTATGATCTAATTTCACTCTTTGATTTTCTCAGATGCAAATATCCTGATAATTGAGTTGCATGAATTTTATGCTTAAAATTCAAAAAAAAAATCCCCATAATGTCATAACAACAACAAAGAAAAAACAAAAAACACCCCAATCCAAGTACAATTTTACATTAAGAATTTTTGTCTTGGGGCAACTTTTTCTTCAATTTAGCAACCACGAATATTTTCTCTTATTTCAGCGTTCTAATTGTTTGAAAGGGAACTCCTTCCGAGGGGAACATATACTCAACAGATAGGGTAAAGACATTTAAATATCTTCTCTAGGGTATAACCGTAATAATTATATGTAAATGCTGAGCCTTAATGTTTCTCAAATTGTGATGCATAATATTCTAGGATAAATGTAATCCCCCTCAAAGTATTTTTGCAAACAATATTTTCTTTCACCTAATTGGTGGGGAGGCTGTAATGAGTCAGACACAGAGATATTGTATATTGTAAATGCCAAGATGTAATGAATACATGGGGATCAGACAGCCCAGACCAACAAAAGTGTTCAAGAAGCAGACAACAGGCTAAATGTGTTTACCTTACGGCATGAATGTCCTGCTTTCTGTGCGAGTTTGTAGCGGACCGCCACAGATTTCCACCAGGGGATTGTGGGTTCTGCAGGGCTGGGGGACTCGCTATAAGACGTAGCCTTCTCATTTGTCCTTCTGACACTGTTTATGTCTGGGTGAGCCGCAAACAGACATAAATATCGCAGGGCGCAGAGGACTCACTTGATGTGCGTGTCTGGTGGATGGAGTGTGGGCTCCTGCACCGTCCCCTCCGGAGGAGGGGAGGAGAGCTCAGTGGTCCAGCCCCAGAAGAAAAGATAGCAGAGGCTCACAGCGGAGGTACATGGTGCTGACACTGTGGGCTGATGCTTTTGGGAACTTTTTTTTTTTTAAGGGATTCAGTCTTCCTTCGGACCGTTCAAATCTCAATAAATCGGCAGAGCTTTTGCTTTCTGGCCCGCCTCCCCCCGCTCTGGTCTCTGGCAGCAGCTGCCACCTTGCTCTTTCTTCTTCTGTTTGGGTGGGCAGGGTGCCCGGGTGCCTCCCGAGGGGCTTCACCTACATTGCTCATTAGTCGCCCTCCAGAAGGAAAGCCATCCTCCTAGTGCTGCCCCCGGGTCCCCGCGGGGCCCCGAGATGGCGACTTCTCCACTGCTCTCAGGGGTCGCAGGCATCAGGGCTTGGAAGGGATGTGGCTGGGGCTCGTTGGCCACTGCCCCTCGCGACAATGCACTTGGCCAGATTCAATGGGAGAGGGAGAGGGCTGGAGGGAGAGAAGGAAAGAGGAAGAGAGAGGGAGAGAAAGAGCCCTGCGCACTAATTGAGCTATTTAACAGACTGCACAGCCACCTGGAGAGCGGCCAATCATTACTCAGTGGCTTAATAGTACAGAGATTCTAGAATCATTCCAAGTAAGTTTCGCATATTTGTTTGCTTTATTTTTGTTTGTCTTTGGGGAGGGGGGGTGGGAAGAGGACAGGGTGGGAATAAGAACATAGACTTAGGCTGGGGGTTGGGGCGGGGGGGTGTCCTAAAAGGAGGACAGCTGCGGGCACGTGTGTCCATCCAGATCCTGCAGGAGGAAAAGCCAGGGCATGTTCTCAGACTGGCAAGAAAAAAAAAAAAAAAATGGTTGAGATTTTTTTTACAAGACTCTAAGAGTGCTTATGAAGTTTCTTGCTTCCCCTTCAATAGGTCACCTTCTCCCATCCTCGAGCATTTCTTTGGCCGTTTGTCAGTGGCCCTTTTCTGAGTGGCACTGACCTGTCAGGCTGTCCTTGCCAGCCAGGCTTTGGGCTGGAGCTGCACTTTAGGGTTCACTCTTTGGATGCAGGGGGTTTGCTATTGGCATGATGGCTGGAGGTGGTGGTGGGGGGTCGTCTGGCAACCCAGACCCTTCTTTTCTCTCTGGACTTGGCCCCGAAGCTCCCTTTTCCTGGAAGCTTGTGGGACGGTTCTCTCTCACTTTCTCCTTTCAGTCCTTTGTACGCACATTTTTACATCGGTGTGTCTCCAAAGAGTCTCTTTCTACACCCTGATTTTTTCTCCAGCCACCGGTATCTGCTTCATCCTTTGGACCCGAATGGAAGCCCACTCAGGCTGGGGAAACCTTATCTTCTGATTCTTTTATTTTTATTTTTTCCCCCCTACAATCCTTGCTCTCATACTGGGTGTGCTGAAAGCTTTTATTACGGTTTATTTACTGAACTACTGTGCAGAATGGTAGCTGTGAGAGGAAGCTTCCATTTCGTGAAAATCTTGGCCAAGGCGTGAAAATTCTCTGCACCTCATTTTATCAATATTAAGAAAAACCACCATGATGCATTTTCCAATGTACTATGAAAATTAATGGGTAATTAATGGCGACAGTGCAAGATAGTGATTAAGAGGGCTGGCTCTGGAGCTAGGACGCCTGGTTTGAATCCTGGATCTGTGCAGACTAACTGTTCAATAATTATCACGCTCTAAATCTACCATTCAGTTTTAGGCTTAACAGTTATTGAATGTTTACTCCGTGCCAGCCACTGTGACAAGCACTTTATAAGCATCCTGTCACTGCCTCACCATGGCACCCCTAGGAAATAGATACAGTTATTATTCCCATTTTGCCCACGAGGCAGGTCAAGTGGTACACATCATGCTTGATATCTAGGAGGTCCTCAATAGTGGCAAAACTGAAGCCAACTGATGAATTTAAAGTTGGCTGAAAGCTGAAATGAAAGGTGAGCCCTGGCTTACATTTCCTTCCGCCTATTTGCCTCAGCTCCCCCGCCCCCCGCCCCAGGACTGCACTCTAGGACGTCAAGCAAGCCTGAGACAATGTATATTCAGCCGCGAGCACAGTTTACAGTGATGGCAGAAATAAACAGAGTGAAGCCTGCGCGAGTTCTCGCCAAGCCTGCTCTTCCCGCATGGCGCAATCCTATCTGAATGTCCCAGCCAAGGGCCCATAAAAGGGTTTTACCGCTGAGATTGGCTTCTTCTCAAACTGTCAGAACTATTGCCAAGTGTTGCTGTCAAATAGTAGCACATCTTTTCCCTTTCAAATTCTGAGATTCTCCGTGGCTTAAAAAAAAAATGTGCGTTTGTCTGTGTATGTGTTGTTTGTGTTTCTTTGTGTGTGTGTTCTCAGACACCAGGGGTGACTTATGTTTGGTCTAATTTATAAATGATTCTATTAGTAACTGAACTTGTCTGAACACTGAACGCACACTATAGAGGTGTCTCGAATTCAGTGAGCAGTTGGTGTGTCTTATAAATGCTAAAAAATTATTTTCCATAATTTAGTATTTTCATGGTGGGACCCTCTTTTAAATATTACATTGGGTTTTTTTTTGTTTCAAATTCAAGTAATATGTTTTATTGTTATTGTTAAAAATATACACAATGCCATCTTCTTTCTTTCTAAATCACCTGATTCGAGTTTCTAAAAATTTTAAGTATCCAACATGAGATCTTTTAAGATCTAAACTCATTTTTTAAAAGTGTTCCCAGTTTTATTAAAAGCACTACCAAGATTCAAAGTCTATGAGGAGGGTTTTACGATAGTTTAATGTAGCATTATTAATTACTTTCAAATAAGAACACTTTCTGAAATAACTGTATCTTTCATTTACTGAGCACTTATTATTTCATTAAATCTTTTTTTTTAATCTTTTTTTGTCATTTTAGGGCTGCACCCGTGGCATATGGAGGTTCCCAGGCTAGGGGTCTAACAGGAGCTGTATCTGACGGCCGACGCCACAGCCACAGCAACACTGGATCCGTGCTACATTTGCGACCTACACCACAGCTCTCAGCAATGCCGGATCATTAACCCACTGAGTGAGATCAGGTATCGAACCTGTGTCCTCATGGATACTAGTCAGATTCATATCTGCTGCGCCATGACAGGAACTCCAGAGCTTATTTTATACCTGTGGTCTCTGACTCCAATTTGAGCCCTTTAACTACTGTGCTATCATGCATCCAAGTTTACAATGAAACTGATTTTGGGCACAGACTAGCATGGGAGTCTCCAGAGTCTAGACAACAGGCAAGACACCAGGTAAATCTGAATTTCAGATAAACATCTAGTCATATCTTTAGTAGTGTGCTGCATAGAACATACTTCGTACTGAAAATAATTCATTGTTCATATAGGAAATTCAGATTTACCTGAGTTTCCTGTGTTTTTATTTGCTAGATCAGGCAACCCCAGTCTGAATGCACTTAGAAAGACAGCAGCAGAGTAAATTTTGGCTCCTCCTCCATGAAATTTCCTCTTGTCATTAAGTGGGTCCAAGCATTGTGGCTTTCTTTCCTGCTTACTGGGAAACCTGGCCCTTTCTTCCATTCCTGCTGTCACTTGCTGTGATGAAGCTCCAGATGTCAAGGGCAGCATCTCCACTGCTGGGAGCCCAGGGGGTCTGGCCCTGTCCTGATGCCCTGCCCTGCGGGCTGCCTGCTTCGGCTGGGGCAGCACCTGGGCTCGTCCTGCAGATGGTTCTCCTGCCAAAGCTGCTGATGCTTTTAGGTTTAGGCTCTGCAGCCCTGCACCCTGGGTCTGGGTTGTGGGTCCTGAGCAGCCTGCTTACTCTCTAACCCAGAAGACAAGCCCTGCCAGCCTCTCCAGGTGCCTGTCCATAGGTGCCGCCTCCTAGCGCACAGGCATGTGGGCATATCTGTGCCCCATGGGCGTGGCTTGTGCTCAGTCTGGCAGCTCTGTCAAGGCTGCCATCAGTTAATTGGGACGTGCTATTCTTGGTGTCATTGAGTGAAGACATCCTGGCTAGGGGGCCGCTTGCCAGGATTATTTTCCTCCAGAACTGGTGGTTGTGAGATCCTGATCTCTGAGGTGTAGGTCACAGTGGACAAATACAAGAGGTGGCCAGCTAGAATGCAGAATCAGACAGGCCTAGGTACCCAGCCAGCTCGTGCAGTCACCATCTCTGTGACATCAGACAAGGTGAATTCTTGAACACTCTATGTGCCCCAGGGGGTCAGGGTCCCGAGTGATTCCCAAGAGTTTGGGATAAAAGACATTTTTTTTTTTTTTTTTTGTCTTTTAAGGGCCACACCCATGGCATATGGAGGTTCCCAGGCTAGGGGTCTAACAGGAGCTGTAGCCGCCGGCCTACACCACAGCCACAGCAACGCGGGATCCAAGCCACGGAACGCCGGATCCTTAACCCACTGAGCACAGCCAGGGATCGAACTTGCATCCCCACGGATACTATCTGGGTTCATTAACCACTGGGCCATGACGGGAACTCCAGGATGAAAGACATTCTTGACTTGATTCAAATTTGCAGCAATTCCAACAGAGACGACTAAAGTCCTGATGGAAGCCATAACACCATATATTTTGCAATCCTTGTGAGAAATCCTGTGGTGCCTGCCGCCCAAAGCCCAGTCTAGGCTTACTGGACAACTCTTAGGGCATCCAAGTGCCCTGCTGCCCAGACTGGCCGCCTCCTGGTCACGTCCAGGACCACAGCCTGCGATGACCACCAGCAGTCCAAAGGATGGACCTGTAGAGCCTGATCTAGATTCAGAGCCACTGGGCGCATTCTGAACCTCGGTTTCCTCATTTATAACCCGTTGATAGGCGATCCCATTGTGGCTCAGCAGAAACGAATCTGACTAGTAACCGTGAAGATGCAGGTTCGATCCCTGGCCTCGCTTAGTGGGTTAAGGATCCAGCATTGCCGTGAGCTGTGGTGTAGGTAGCAGACGTGGCTCAGATCCCGCGTCGCTGTGGCTGTGGTGTAGGCCAGTGGCTTTAGCTCTGATTCGACCCCTAGCCTGGGAACCTCCATATGCCTCAGGCGCAGCCCTAAAAAGACAAAAAAGAAACAAAAAAACACAAAAAAACCCCAAAAACTGTTGATCGTTTCCTTCTAAACAGTGTTGTGACAACCTGTCCCAGATATCAGCCATAGCAGGAATCAGTTACGGATGCTCCAATACTGTCCTTATTGCAGTCATTATTATTATTATTAGCACAGGCATTACACGGACAGGGCAAGCAGGCTACTTGCGGACCCATGATCAGACTTTTAGGACAGTTCCTCATACTCCTGGATGATGTGCTGGCTGCAGGCCGCCAGTAACCCCACGTGACTCTGGAGCAAGTTAAATGTCACTTACCGTATGTGTAAAATACACACACTAGCTTTTGAAGCCTTGGTATTGAAATGAGAATTCAGAGCATCAGGTGAGTAAATTTTTATCCCGTTACATGTGAACATGATAATAACTTAAAAATACCTCCTTAATTAAAATATACTACTTAGGTTATTTTCATCTGTGCTTGTATTATATTTCTATTGGACAGTGGTGCTATAGGGAACTCAGGTCGTAAGCCTAAAACAAAATGCAGCTCTGTTGAACCCTTTCCCTTTGGTTCCATTTCCCCAGTTATCTCTGCGTTTTAGGGATATAGTATAATACACTATATATATATATATATATATATATATATATATATATATGTATGTATGTATTTCTTTTCTTTTTAGGGCTGCACCCACAGCATATGGAGGTTCCTAGATTAGGGGTCAAATTGGAGCTACAGCTGCCAGCCTATAGCACAGCCACAGCAATGCCAGATCCTAGCCTTGTCTGCGACCTATACCACAGTTCATGGCAACATGGATCTTAATCCACCGAGCAATTGCAGGGATCAAACCTGTGTCTTCATGTATACTAGTCAGGTTCATTACTGCTGAGCGACACTGGGAACTCCAATATATTTTTTTTAAATATCCATATATATTTAAATATATATATATTAAAAATTATATTTATCTATTTCCCCCTATGAAACAGAAGAAGGCAAAGCTAGGGAGGGTGAAATATGTAAGAGCTACCAGAACAAATGTTGAGAACAGAATTTGATCTTGCAAGAGAGGATGACAGTTTCTTTGAAACATTTCGAAAGTCTGTAACCAGGCTAAAGATTTACATTGGGACTAATTTTTTTTTTTTTTTTTTTGATTCTGACACAGCCAGGAACCTTCAATGGAAAAGATAAATTGCAAAGTGTCCCAGATGGAGTGACACCACCTGGACATTGGCTGACATATTTGCAGTACTTTAGTATCTGTTCAGCTACTGAAAATGCGTAGAGAAATAGTTGAATATAGCATATGTATGACAGTGTGATTCTCAGTTCAACTATTCAAGGTTTGCATTTGTGAGCCAGGACCCAGGCTTTTTCCAAGTTTTACAGAAGAGTGGAGAAAACCTGCAAATACCTGGCACATACAACACCGTGTAAATAAAACTAACATTTCCCTTTATTTACTAGGAATGTGAAATTCTGCTGAAGCATTTTTTTTTGTGATAAACAGAAACACTACAATTATTTTTCTGTTTCACCTCTTTGCTCTGCTCAATGCTGTTGAACTTGCCCTCTTAAAGATTAATCAAAGTCTGCATTTGCAGTCCATTTAAGGCTGTCACTGTAATTCTGAGCTCATGGAATGTGATAGGAGTTAATTCTATTAAAACAAAGCTAACACATGCATTGTCCGCATAGCAGCACACATTTGCAGGCTCCTTAGTGCCTTGGAAGGCGCTGAAAGACGTGCCCTGTGGACAACTGGTTTTGAATTCGGGTAGACCTTACCTATTAGTGGATGTGAGTGGTTAAATGGCTGTGATCGGGTATTTTACTGTAACATTCGATACTCCCATGATGATCATGTTTTATCAAGAACTGTGGGGATAAATAAAAAGGAAAGAGGTAAAATGATTTAGAGGGACCCCTGGTTTTTTTAACTTGCCAGCACTGCAGGTCTTTGGCGTGGGCCCTGCTCTGCCATAGCCCCCACTCTGACCACTTTTCTGGGGCTGTGGGTAGGCTGCGTGAGTCTGGGTCCGAGCTGGGGAGTGCGGGTGGTGGAACGTTTCTTGCCCAAGTTTGTCTTGGGTTGACGAGGTGGAACCAGGGTCTCACTTGGTCTTATTTCATCCGACGCTGGTGGCGTCTCTTCCAGTGCACTGGCCCCTGCGTAGATGGTTGGTGGTGGTCTCCGCAGGGTGGAGAGGCAGCCTCCTGGGTCCCTCCGGTGGTCCCTGGCCCCAGCTGCCTCTCTGGGAAGGGACCTCCTTTTCTTCCTGTACTCCTTCCTCGGAGCCCTGTCCGACTGCCGAGCTCCTCTTTTCCTGCCTCTGGGGCCCAGGGGACTAGGGAAGGGCGGGCCTCAGTTCCTCTCTGCTGCCAAAAGCCACTCCATCTGTCCTCCCTCTTCCCCACCTCCCGCCCCCAAAATGAACAGGCCAGTGTTAATCGCATCCCCAGGCACCCTCCCTGCCACTCCCCGAGTAAAGCTGGACTGAGTATCTTCATACCCCGCGGCCCAGTCATGCTGACACATAGAATTATCCATCCCAGGTGTGGCCACGCTTGAGCCAGGAGTTGTCTCACTTTGGGAGGGAAGTTTTGAGAGCTGGCGTGTCACTTACTACTGTCCCATTTTCATGTCCAGGTGATGGTGGAGGAGCCTCAAGGGTCAGCCTGGGTCCTGGAATGGCCACGATAAGCCAAACTTCCTGGCCATCTTTAACGTGTGTGAGAAACATGTTTTGTGTGTGTATTAAGACAAAGACATTGGAGCTTTTTTTTACTGCAGTGAAATACAGCCTATGCGGACTAATACTAAAGGTGAGAAGAGGGGTTTAGGAGCTGAATCAGAACTTGACGATTCAGATCTCCGTGTGAAATGCTTGGAGATGCCCAGTGGCCCGTAGCTTTTCTCTGAGAAGAACTGGTGCTAAGCAGCAGGTCCAGGGTCAAGCTGCACATGAGCTAAGATACGGACCTTCTTTGAGTCCTCACGTCCTCGCTCACATTTTCTGTCTTCCTCACTCTTTCTTTCATTCATCGTTCTTCCTACAGTGAAGGCCAGCTTACATAATCTCATTGCCAGCCACTCCCCATTGGTCATTTTGGTTTTCAGTTGATCTGTGTTGCCTTTAAAAGAGCTGCATTTAGGGTGATGGTGTCTTTACAGAGTTCTGATAGCTAGTAATCCACATGGCCACGTGCTGGACAGAACCCACTGGATTCCGATGGGATAAAAGTGCTGCGATCGAGGGGCCTCAAAGGCAGGCAGAGACACATCACGGCAGAGGCAGGTGCAGGTGACAGTTCCGCCACAGGATCGGAGCTCCCACCGTGCTTTGCACGGCACCAAAATGAATGCCCAGAACTCAGTAGATCTCTGATTGAATCTGCAGGGACTTGCCTTGCATCCCAATCTTCCCTTTCAAAAGCGATGAAAACCACTGCATGGATGTATTTTTCAAAGCCCACCTGAGAGAAGGAGGTTGGGCTTTGCTCACGTGTCCTGCATTCTCAGGTTGTGTACAAAGGGTCCGCCGAGCCCCTGGATCAGAGGCTTCCTTACCCGAGGCCCGAGGTTCTTTCTGAACTGACCTGCTAGCTGAGTCAAATGTCTGGTAGAAATCATCCAGTTTTTCATGTCACCAGGCTCCCGAGGGGAAACATGAAATAAAACATTCCTGATTCTTTTGTATGGGTGTTACTTGCTAAATACAGACTAGTGGATCACACGCTTGTGAGGTAGTCTGAATACTGGCGGTCTGAATGGAAGGCTGTTTTGCGCGCAAACCACGTATTGCACAACAACCAGCGGTCCCACGAGCCTTGCCAGGTAGAACTAGATCCGGGGGAAATCTCCGGTCTCAAACTGCTGCTTAAGTGCCTACAGGCTAACAGTCACTGAATGGAATGGGCAAGTCAGTATGGTCATTAAAATTTAAGTAGAGGAAAATTGGATAATGGCGTGCCGCTTTTTATCCTGACACACACTGTATTAAAAGTTACTGCGCAGAACCATCTTCTTGGGAAACAAATAGATGAGATGATTAAACAAGGGACTCTTTCTAAATCATAGCAGGGAGCTATGATTTAGGACAACTGAGTCGCTGTCCTTTATGGCTCGTAGGATGCCCAGCTCGGGGTCCCACACGTAACCGGCACTCAGTAAACAGTTGTGGAGTCTATTAATGTATGACCGTACACAAAAAAATCTTGTCTTTCCGTTAAAATGGAAGGGAGTACAATGGAGGAAATTATTTTTAAAAACGTCGCCGGGAATCGAACCCATGTCAGCTCAATTCAGCTCTTAATTAGCATGAGTCGTGCACTGTGGTTATTCATTTTCAAAATGTGTTTAATGAGCAGGCAATGGTTGGGAGCCTCTGTGCTGTGTTTTCTAGGTTGTGTTAATGGGGATGACGTATTCTTCTCCACTGCATTCATGTTCTTGGCCTCCTTTCTTGGAGGTGCTGGAAATCCCATTTTCGGGGTGCATTTTGGAGGTGTTCAGAAAGACGTCTGGACTCTAAAATCCAAATCGGGATTTCTTTTTCAGCTTCAGGCTCCCGATGGCAATTCCACCGTGAATATCCATTCCTTTCAAATCTTCCAGAGCCTGGCGTGTTGAAGATTGTTTATGGAATATACAGAGCTTTATGCTCAATAAATGCTTTTTTACTTAATGTTTGCAAATGAGACAGATTGGGGGGTGGGGGATGCACTGTGGGTTTGGGATGGAAATGCTATAAAATTTGGTCATGATGATTGTTGTACAACTGTAAGTGTAATAAAATTCATTGAGTAATTAAAAAAATAAATAAATGCTCTTTTTTTTTTTTTTGCTTTTTAGGGCTATACCCCCAGCACAGGGAGATTCCCAGGCTAGGTGTCAAATTGGAGCTATAGTTGCCGGCCTGTGCCACAGCCACAGCAATGTGGGATCTGAGCCACATCTGTGAGCTACACCACAGCTCACAGCAATGCTGGAACCTTAACCCACTGAGCGAGGCCAGGGATCGAACCCACAACCTCATGGTTCCTAGTCAGGTTTGTTAACCACTGAGCCATGAAGGGAACTCCAATAAATGGTTTCTGACCAACAAATTGACTAGAGAAATGGTACAAGGTAGTATGTCTATTCACTTGATGGTTTAGAAGAATTTCTACGCTTGAAAAACCATAAACCTCCCATTGCTGATTGGGGGAAAAACTGGGTAATAATAGTTTTAAGAACTTGAATCTCCAATTAAAAAAAAAATCCTCAGAAATAGAGGAAGACTAGTCAAGGGGTTTTTTTGGGAAGAGATTCTGTAGGGAAGCCACAGAATTCAGCCAAACACTTGGAGACAGAGTGGCCACTAACAGCGGTTCTTTGCTCCTCCTGGAGCAACTTCTCTTTCCTTCCCCCGCAGCAGAGGCCAAAGCCACCAGTCGCCCTGGCAGGGTTGTAGTTTTGCTTCCCTGAGGCCTGACCGGCGCTCCTCTTTCTCCTGAACTGCTTGCCATTAGCCCTGCAGGATTCTTCGGTCCCGGAAGCTCCAACCTTTTCCTTGGGAATGAAGTTCGGTCCCCAGGGTGAATCTCATACTTTTCTTCTCTCCCTCGTGTGTCCTTGTATCTCCTCATTGCGAGGAGACGTGGAGCTAAAAACAAGGTGTCTGGCACATTCAAAGTCCAAGGCACCCTCCTGGGGTTGGGTTGCACACTGGGACCCAGGCAGCCTGATTTCCCGCCCAGCTCCCTGACCTCGGGATCTGTGGGTCTTCCTTGCTGTGGTCCCGCCTGTCACAGCCCTGATTTTAGGATGGAGTCAAGGCCCTCGAGTGTGGCGTGAAGGCCTGGCGCCTAGAAAGCAGTGACAGGAGTTCCCATCGTGGCTCAGCAGATACGAATCCGACTAGCATCCATGAGGACGCAGGCTCGATCCCTGGTCTCGCTCAGTGGGTTAGGGATCTGGCATTGTCGTGAGCTGTGGTGTAGGTCACAGACACGGCTCTGATCTGGCGTTGCTGTGGCTGTGGTGTAGACCAGTGGCTACAGCTCTGATTCGACCCCTAGCCTGGGAACCTCTATATGCCATGGGTGCGACCCTAAAAGACCAATAAAAAAAGAAAGAAAGAAAGCAATGACAGAAGCTTGAGGCTGATACTTGCTCTGCCCATGTCACCCACTCACAAAG
The DNA here is from genome assembly GCA_004024745.2 of Catagonus wagneri. Classification (NCBI taxonomy): domain Eukaryota; kingdom Metazoa; phylum Chordata; class Mammalia; order Artiodactyla; family Tayassuidae; genus Catagonus; species Catagonus wagneri. Next base: position 6,153,680 of record PVHT020003144.1, on the reverse strand, counting down.
GCACTTTTTCCTCCAACCAAAGGAAGCTTCAGATTTCTGTCATCACCCAGGTCATGGCTAGGCACTCACCATGACCCTGTGGCTTCGCAGATGTCAGGGTCACCACGGAAATCCTAGCAAATGTTTCCCAATATAGTAAATGTGCTCTTTTCTAAACTGGTCCCTGGAGGGCCCATCCGGGATCCAGTTCAAGATTTTATACCCACCACGCATGACCTGTGAGCCCCCCAAGCTGATCTTGGGTGTACATTTGCAGATGTCGTCAGACCTCAGACCCCATTTCCAGTAGATGGGACAGCTGGCAAGGGGCCCTGGTGGCTGGGGGCTTCAGTCCACGCCTCTGACCCGCAGCTAAGCTTATATGTGGCCTCTACACTTCATCTTTGGCCCCTGGAATTTTGATTTTAGTTGGCACGTAATAGCACCTCTCCTTTTGTCTCCCTCTGTAAAATGTGTGATCCATTTTGAGGGTCGGTCTTAGATTTAGTGATTATTCCATTGTGTGTTATCATCCACCCAACAACGTTCAGCCTGGATCCAGAGTCTAAGCAGGCTCCCCAAGGTAGGGAGAGGGCGGCTGAGGCCAGAAGGACCAGCTGCCCACAGTCACGAAGGGGCTTTGCAGAAATGGGGAGTGGGCAGCCTTGCTGGAGAAACCACCCCAGAAAGCAGGACAGTTGGGGCACAGGAAGGTGGAACGAGGGGGACAGGACCGACCTGGAAGGTCAACAGATGTGGAAGCTTTATCCTAAAGCTGTGAGCAGACTGGGTGTGTTTTCAGCAGGCGAGTAGCCTGACTCCCCTTTGCAGAGGATGCTGCGTGGGCAGCGCAGAGGGAAAAGGGGAGACCTGCTTGGGGCTCTGCAATAGACCAATGGGACAGGATGGTGGCTGGCACATGGAGGCAAGTTACGGTGTCCAGAGACAGGCACAGAGGTTTGGGGATTCTGGCGGACAAGCTCCACTGAGCTTTTACTCGGTACCAGATCCCACTCCTCCTGGATCAACTCGCACGCATTCCTGCATAATTTTTCATAATCCCCACTTCTCGGATGTGGGTGCAAGGCAGCAGTGGTGTAGCCAGGTTGGAAAACTGGGCTTGAGAACCTGGATTCTGCCTGGCTGAGAGCCTCACGACCTGGAAACACAGGTAAGTGTTGTGGGCAGACAGATGAGCGCCGGAGCCGTGAGAGAAGGTCAGATCTCCTGAGAAGACGACAAGGGTCCAGGCTGATTTCTCAGGAATTTCACGTTTAAGATGGGGTACAGGTGGCGGGCCAGGAAACAAAGCCAGCAAGGGCTTTATATCCGGGAGACTAAAGAGGGGAGAGAATCCTTCCAGATGGAGGGGGTCCCAGACGTGCAAGTAAGATGAAGCCCAAGAAGTGTCTGCCAGCTTTAGGGACGTGAAAGTCACGGGGGACCCCACGCGCGTGGCCCTTGCAGAATGCATCGTACTGAGAGAGTTGAAAACATTTTACCCGAGACTTTTATTTTCTGGATTTATAATTTTTGGGCATATCAAGTTCCAACATGGTAATGACTGAATGTCCCCTGCTTGTCTCTGTTTTCATTTTATCACGCCTCGCACTTAGAAGCTGAAATATACTTCTGCACTTAAATAAGATTTTCCTCTGACTAAATTGCCAATCTCCTGAGAAAAATCTGATAAACTAAATTTTAATTAATCTCCATTATACCCTTCTCATCTTTCCTCGAATGAATTAATTTTTTCCCATCGCAACTTAATACCTAGTTCACTCGCACGCTAAGTTTTACAACACTTCACTGTTGCTGACATTTTCTCTGCCTTCCTTTTTTTCCCCAAATGGTCACATTTTTAAACAAAGGTGCTTTTTTTTCCCCTTAGATCCGGAGGATGTTCTATTTTACTGTCTATTTTTCATCTTTAATTAACTCACGGAGAAAATATGTGTTAAACGCCCTACCTGTGCTGATGAACAAGACACAATTCCAGCCACTGAAAGGAACAGCCACGTTCCTTTTAGCGAACAGATACTTGAAGGGGTATCTCTAATGCGATGCTTAAGACAGGGACGCTGGGTCTTAGGGAAGGTGCAAAGCTCACTGGAGAAACTGATGCCGGCTGTAATGCAGCTGTGGTTGTTTTCACGCTGTTTTGACCTGGTTTTCGGTTCTGCCGAGAGGCTGGTCTGGTCAGTTTCCTGTTCCGAGCAGCTGATTGAGTTCACACTCCACCATACTCCAAATCTCTCCGCGGGCGACTCTCACCCTCCAGGGCCACCAGGCACCCACCCTAAATGTCCCTGGGGGACAAGTACCAGTTAAGTTGGGACAGCGTGATGGCCAGAGCCCCCAGGAAGTACTCAAGGTGGTCAGTGTAGAGTGAACTCTGCCAGGTTTGCCGTGCGCACCTGCCCCTGCAGCCCCTGCTTGCTGTGACCCTGTGTCTGGGGCAAGTGCCTGTGTGGTCCTGCCCGGTGGCTTTCTCCTCTTTGGAGCTGAAAACAGAGGGCTCTGCCTTTCTTCTCCCTGGGTGTCACTGTGCCATGTGACCCATCATCGAAAGAACCGTTAAGTCTTAGAAGACTCCAGGTCAAAAAAAAAAAAAAAAGAGTTCCCACTGTGGCATAGTGGGATCAGCGGCATTTCTGCAGCACCAGGATGCAGGTCCAATCCCCGGCCAGGCACAGTGAGTTTAAAGGATCCGGTGTTGCCATGAGCTGTGGCATAGGTCACAACTAGAGCTTGGATCTGATCCTTGGCCTGGGAACTTCGTATGCTGTGAGGCAGCTGAAAGCAAACAAACAAAAAACAAACGAAAGAGTTTAGGTCAGTTCTTAAGGGGGGGGGTTTAGGAGTGTGACAGGTGAGGAGGGGGTGGCCAGAGGAGGCCAGTCCAGACAGAGAGGAGAGCTGATCGAAGGTGTGATGGGACATCGGGGCAGGGCTGAGGTGCAGGTGCCTGAATGAGCACCGTCAGACTTCGGAGTCGAGAGGAACATTGAGGCAGGAGGGGCGGGGCCTGGGAGAGGTCGTGACATCTGAAAGGCAGGAGAGGTGGGACCCAGGGAGGCGACAGGGAAAGGACACGCTGAGAGGTGTGAGGCTGCAGAGTGGGAGGGTGCCATGGAAGGGAAGGCTGTCTAAGGCGGGAGTGACCTGCAGCGTCAAATGCAGGAAAGGAGCCCAGAGAGGCTGGTGTATTTAAGCGTCTATAGAATTTGGCCACTGGGAGGTGGCCGGTGGTCTTAGGGAGAACAGGTCCCAGGGGCTGGTCCCTGCAGGGGTCTGAAGCACGGGTGGGAGTGGGAGGACCAGAGTCAGTGAGGGAGGCTGTGGAGACCCTTCAACAGGAGGGGAGGCGAGCGATGGCTCTGTTAGCTGCAGGCGGGCGCCGGCGCGAGGGAGCGCAGGTGTCTGCTTCTTTCTCCCTGTCTTCCTTTCTTTTTCCTTCCGTCTTTCTCTTGCCTTCCTTCCTTCTTTCTTTCTCTTCCTTTTTCTTCCTTCTGTCTTGCTTTGTTTCCTTCTCTTTCTCTGGCTTCTCTTTTCCTTCTTTCTCTCCCTTCCTTCTCTTCCTTTTTCTTCCTTTCCCTCTCTTTCTCTCTTTTCTCCAACCCTCCCTTCCTTTCTCTCTCTCTCTCTTTTTGTCTTTTGTCTTTTTAGGGCTGCACCTGCGACATATGGAGGTTCCCAGGCTAGGGGTCAAATCGGAGCTGTAGCTGCTGCCCTGCACTGCGGCCACAGCAAAGCCAGATCCGAGGCTCGTCTGAGACCCACATCTGGCTCATGGCAACACCGGACCCTTAACCTACTCTTTCTTTCTTTCTGATGTTTGAGCACGTTTACCAAAAGAAGGGCTAGAGACAGAGAAAATGGAATGGTGGACAGAACCAGCTGCTGCAGGAAGTGGCTAGACCAAAGGTAGAGGGATGGACTCTGAACCGGAATTACAGAGCCCTCTTTCCTCACGATATGGCTGGTAATGTGCGTGTATGTTTGTGTGTGTGTGTGTGTGTGTGTGTGTGTGTGTGTGTGTGTGTTGTGTGTGTATGCAGTCAAATCTCTTTCTTAGCAGATCCCATATTTATGGGAGTTGAACTACTTGCTAAGATACATGTATAAGCCCTAAATGATACTCACGGTGCTTCTGTGGTCTTTGCGGCCACGTAGTGCAGCGTGATGGAAAATCTCCACTGTCTAGCATGTGCATGTGCCCGGCTAAGGTGGACCAAAGAGGTCTCTGCCTTCGTTTCGGCCTCTGGACCGTGAACACATGTCCTTTCCACACTCTCCTTTAAAACACTTTTCCTGCACTTTTGTACTTTTTGTTTCTTGTGGTTTAAAAGACCTGCAGGTGTAGTGCTGAGGTGCTGGCTAGAGTTTCTAAGCACAAGAAAGCTATGATGTATCTTACAGAGGAAGCCCATGTCACAGATAAGCTTCTTTCAGGCAGTGGGAGGTGTAGTGCCGTGAACTGTAAATTCAGCGATAATGAACCAGCAACATGCCTGTTTTGTCTTTACACAAAAACAAGCAGCAAACAAGGTTAGGGACTGACCAGTTGATGATAATGTTGTGACCAGAGGCTGGTAAGAACCTAACTCTGCGTTTCCCCCAGGAACAATTGTTCACATGTGTTAATTCAGTGTTTTTTCAGCAACTTTGTAGAAAGTAACAGCAGCAAATAATGATAACTGACTGCATACGCATATGCACATACATGAGTACATATGAGCTATGAGTGTATTATAGGCCATTTAATGACTCACCCTTGTACCACCCCCAGGTGGTAGGTCCTTTCCTTTTCCCCATGATAAAAAGGAGGATTTGGAGACGCTGAGGGGTTGATGCCACTGACCTGCAAAGAGCAGGTCTGGGATGTGACCTCAGGTGTATGGCCGCAGGGTCTGTGCTGTCAATTGCTTCGCCATGTGTCTGTCTGTGCGTGGGTCCGGACTAGGAAAGGGGAATAAGGAGGGCATTTCTTCGGCCCCGGTGGCCGTCTGGCAGTACAAGGAGAAATGACAAGTGGGTTGGTGGAGTGAGAACAAAGGCGAGCACTTCCAGGGTGACACCTCGGGGTTGTATGTCTGGTCCGTGAAGTTTCAGGCTGGAGAGGAAGACCATGAGTCAAGGGCCAAGAGTTAGCTGTTCTTCAAGCAAACACACAACGTGGAAATAACGCAAAACTATTGACCCTCTCCCGCGTGCCTGACGCCGATAGTGGCCCGGGGGGTTACAATTGTTCCTAAAACATGGTCCCGTTCTCAAGCGAAAGCGGAGTGTCACTCCGAGTCCTGAGTCACCCACAGATGACAGTCAAGCAGGGATGGGGGTGGAAGGCGGGAGGGCTGCCCGGTCACAAGAGGCCTCCTGTAGGAAAAGCCTCCCTCGAGAAGCATGAGCAAGACGTGAGGCTTTGGACCTCTTGAAACTCAGATGCCTCAACTCAGAGATGAGGATCAAAACAGTCTAACATGGAGCATCATAACACGGCAATTCCATGAGCACGTCCCACCTCAGAGAGGTTTCCTAATTGTAAGAGACACTTGTCGCGATACGGACAGTGTCCTGACCCCACCGGCCTCAACAAGCCCTGCTCCAGTTGTCCTGCCGTCTTTCTAGAAGACTAAGGCTGTTCTTTTGCGTTCACCACCCGCGGTGACTGTACCTACGAAGCAGTTCTGGAAAAACCCGTTCCAGTATTAGGAAATTGCAGCGATGATAGGAGTTTAATGGGACACGGATGTATTCATTGCACTGAGTTCGGAAACATAGGAAATATTGGGTGTGAATATATTTATCACGGTAAAAGTTTATGGGACGTTTATTTCAATGCAATGTTTCCCCCAGTCTGGTTATTTCCATGAGTAGCATCTTCGGACTCAAATATGTAGTCGAGTCTAAGACCGTGTTTTTACCTGAGAAAGGAAAGTCATCTTCAGAAAGAAGCTCTGTCCCTGCGAGTAGAAATAATTGCCTGAACAGGCATAATGTGATTCCCTCTTAAAGCACGTTCCTCGCTAGGACACTTCAGTAGTACTAGTAACGATCTTTCTTATTTTATGCTCCACTAGGGCATATGGGGCCAATTGTACCGCCAGTGTAAGTCTGGATTACTTTCTATTACTTTCTATTGATAATTTTTAATAACCGGAGACATTTGGAACTAGAAGGCAGTCAGTGGTGCCTGCAACAAAGCAGGGGCAATTAAGATGGGTGAGGGTTTTAAACAGCACCTTGGTCTGTGCACATCGGGAGAGGCCAAATCAGCCATTAAAAAAAAAATTAAAGCGTTTGGGGCTTGGGTTAAGGTCTGTGAACTGTTTAATGTCATAATTGCCTGCTGCCTCAATCATCACACTGAATGAACTTCTAAGTTGATATGTCATAAACGTTCAGCGTAAAGATTTATATAACCCAGGTATCCGACCTACCGCCAAGCTGTGCCTGTGGCAGGAAGTGTTTGTTATGTCTTACTCAACCTTTGGGAAAAAAATAAATAAATCCGGAAATGTGCTTGTTCTGGCAATGATCAAAACATTAAGAACCAATTCTGTTATCTGTACGGTGTGTTCAGAATCTGTGGTAAACATATCCATTTCCTATAAAAAATAATTCAGATCCAGATTCCTTTCGTAGATGTATGTGTGTGTTTATTATGACAAATGAAAATGGTTGGTGTCATGTTTTCCCACTGTACACTTTTCTAGAATGTGAGAGGAACTAGTTAAGCTAAATTCTGAAGAAATAAGGTCAATTTTGTAAAGAAATGCATTATTTTGTGGTTGTCACATTTTGATGTTAAAAAAGCCCACCCCAATACATTATAAAATACCTGTTAAAGGTAAACAAATATTTTGTAGTTAAATATTATTTGGAATTTCCCCTTTCTGTACAAGATAGGATTATATTAAAGTTGGTGAATTAAATCAGAATAATGGCTTATTTTCTTATTTAAAGATTTAAGATCAACAAACTTCAGGGACATTGCAACAAAAGTTCTCTTCTGAAGGTCTGTCAAGTTCAGTATGCTACTCACCTATTCATTGCACTTATCAAATTATCAAAATCGTGTATATTAAACTCTTATAAATCAATAGCAAAAATTAAAAAAAATAAATAAAAATGGGCAAAAGCCCAGCCCTTGACAAAGGAAACTATCTAAGTGGTTAATAAGCTTGTGGGAAGATACTCAGCATCATTAGTTTTCAGGGAAATTCAAATTAAAATGATAACGAAATATTACTACACAGCCATTAGGATGGTTAAAATTTAAAGTGAGTCAACATGCTAAGAGCTGGTAAGAACATGGGGCATCTGGAATTCTTATGTACTGGTGATGAGAGCATGTATTAAGTGCCTAACATACATCAAGCCCTAAATTAGACACCGATGAAGGTGAAAAGCTATAAGAGGGTGGCCCTGCCTGTGGGATGGCTTGTCTGCTGGGGGAGCTGCTCAGGGGGGAACGTGGTCATCATTGCATTGTGTCAATGACTGGGTTTGCAGCAGGTGCGTGAGGAGCCCAGGGGTGGCTTGTCCACCAAACAGGGCAAGAGGTGGAAGAGACAGGCTCTTGGCTGGTGTCTCAACTGACCTTGAGGAGACTAGAAAGGGTGAGTCGGGGAAAGAAGGAAAGGAAGCAGAAAGATATTGTAGGCAGAAGAACAGCCGACACAAAACTGCAGATCTATGACAGCTTACGGCAGATTCAGGACACTTCTGGTGGTGGAGGGAACGAGAGAAGGGCAGAAGCAGTAGGCGGGTGAGCACAGAGGAAAGCGGAAACCACATGTTTGAAGGACCATGTGCAATTCCACAGGGAAATATTTGGTCTTCATCTTGCAAGCTATGAAAATCCAGTAAAAGTTTTAGGTGCCGTGATCAGATCTGGTTTTTGCAGTGTCTACTCTTTCAGCAGCATTGAGAGTGGGCTGGGTGTAGGTAAGGCTGAAGACAAGGTGATTAATGAACCAAAAGCCATTTATAATTCACCACCAGTGAGCAATACAGACTTACCTCCTTCAGGGATCCCGATCTTGCTATCTGGAGGTTCCCCCAAACATGTGTGTACCTTCTTTTAGGACTTTTTTTTTTTTTTCTTCCTGAAAGGCACGCTGTATACAATCAAAGTGCTGAATGTTGCTGAGGAGTGATATTGCTGAGGAGAGCTCAGGCAGACGATGACAACATTATTTGGCCAAGAGATTATCGCATTCAAAACAATGTTTCATCACAGAGAAACTGCCTTCCAGGGGAGAGCCTTGCAAGCTGAGGCTCAGGCAGCTTGTTCTCAGCTATTGCCCTTTAGCGTGGCTCAGGGGACCCTTGAACAAGGAAACCCTCGAACCCAGTAAGGCTGGAGAATCAAACCCACCCGAAGCCCTCCTCCGTCAGGGTTAAACATGATCTCTGAAGAGCTTGCAGCAAGGCAGCTTGTCCCCAAAGTGCATACTGAGAAGAGGTCTCCATGCAGGTCACAGACACTGCAGGGGACTTTTGGCTCTTCTAGCCCGGGTCTGACGGAAAACGGCTCCCGCCGAGGTGGCTTATTAGGGGGTCTGTCTCCAAAGCAGATTACAGAGAGCTTGGAAGATATGACCACGAGGGGAAGTGAAATCATCCAGAGGTCGCGACTGTGGGAAGTTGCTGCCACCCCGAGGATGGGAGGGCCAGGGCAAGGGGTACTTGCTGGGGCCCAGGGGGTGGGACCTTAAGGGATTAGTCCGCTTTGTAGACGGGCTCCTAAGAGGGAGAAAGCCACTGCTGCAAAGGTCCCTGGAAATGGAGATGGAGTAGGAATACTACGGCTTCCATCACTGTCCTCAACCCTCTGCCCCCCAACCCCCACGAACACACACTACCTCCCCCCAAAATCCAGCCAGTGCTTCCGCTGGGTGAAACAAGCAGGAAGCCGGTGGGCAAGGGATTGAAGGAAGTCTAGTCCGCAGCTGTTAGCTCACCTCGCCACAGAAGGGTGAAGGGCACATAAGCGCAGAGAGAAAAATAACCTTTCCGGGAAGGGTGGTCTTTACACTTGACCTTGAACAAGGGAGAGCAGTCAGTTTGTCTGCTTACAATGAGAGGCCTGCTAATTTGTCTGTTTCCAAGAAGGAGACAATCCAGTACTGCACCACGAGATCGGAGGGGTCTCAAAAGTTTCCCGGGGTGTCCTATAACAGGATTCCGATTAATAAACACACTTCAGACCAGTCGCACTGAGTTTATTTAACAGGAAATACGGTTCTGGTTTCCTACCCCCAGTAGGTGCACACTAAAGTTTGCCCAGAGAATAATCTAAACATGGTCAGGACGCAGAGGCCTTCTTATCTGCCTCACTTTCTGAAACCTGCAAGCAGATTCGGAGCTTAGATCTCAAAGCGCCATCCAGTAGAGGGAGAGATGGAATCTTTGAGGAGAGGGCGCTCAGCGAAGATTTTAAGGAAGCAGGAATCTGGGTCTGTCTTCAGAGAGGTCACAGCAGCCCTGAGACAGGCCATGATAATTACGGCAGGGTGGTAAAATTTTGAAAAAAATAAACAAATCAAATAATGATAGTGAAGAAAAGAGGCCAAAAAACGCCTGCCACCAGCTTACGCAGTGTGGTGTTTCGCAGCCTGTGTTCTTCACTCTGAGGCTCATAGATGGCTGGGTTCCAGACACTGCTGAGCTTCCTCTCCCGCGTGATTGTATTACCCTTTGTGTTTAGCACCCCCCCCCCCAAATTCGAAG
>PVHT020003144.1:6088992-6142960 GCA_004024745.2 Catagonus wagneri | reverse complement strand
TCCATAATTCATTTAAATACTGGTTTTTCTTTCTTTCTGTCTGTCTTTTTTTAGTATTAACAGAATGACGGACAAATCTCAAAGATAGTTCAAAGGCAGATTTGAAGGCTCTGAGGAAGTGAATGGTAATCTGTGTGAAGAAATCACTGATGGCCAACAGCCTTCTGGCGTGGATGTCAGTGTGACGTTAACTAGGCTGGACTCTTGATGGAAAACAGTATTTGAAGGTAAAGATGAGTTTTTTAAGGTTGAGTTTGGGGATTCTCGTAGGCAGGTGGGTACTGGGTTCTTCGGCTTAGAAGCAGGACCGGGATGGGAGACAGGACAGCCCACTGATACCATGGGGTCAGCGTTAGATACCACGGAGGTCAATGTCACTCTTAGATAGTTAGGAGTGGGGATGAAAAAGGACCAAAGGCAGAGACTTCCAGATGACAATGTTTTCAAGTTGGGCAGAGAAAGAGAAGGAGCAGAAAAGAGTGGGCAGGAAGTTCAGAGAAACAGAAGAACCAAGAGCTTAGTTTGTGTGAGCCCAGAGAGTCTAAGCTGAAAAAGGAAGAGGTCAGTGGAGCCAAAGACAAGTGGGTCGGATTATCAGGCTACTAAGGGGTCATCGACGACGCTGGCCAACGAATTCAGTGGAAGATGGGAAATGGGACGTCAATTACCACGGGTAATAAGACACGAAGTCCGTGTATGTGGAAAAGTGTCGCCTCCAGGAAAACCTGCTTGGAAAAATCAAGCAGAGTGAGGGGGGCGGTGTTGCCTTCTTCCTGAATGCGGAGGTCGGTCGCCGAGCTGGGTGGGGGCAGCGGTGACGAGGCTGACCTGTCCGGTGCCCTGGGCCATGGTGGAATGTGGGCAGCGGAGCTGGGGGCCGAGGATGCAGAGCCACATCAAAGCCGAGATAGCAAAGCTGATTATAAATCATTCCATACACCACCCCAGCGAGATCCCAAAGTATTTCAGGCTGTCCTCAGAGTTCCAATACCCAAACCACAAAATAGCCCAGGGACGTCAAGGCAACCTGAGACCACGTACAAATGAGATTAGCCCATGTGTCACTGCAGCCCTGCTCCTACTTACCGACCCCGAGTCTCTCCCGTAACATCCAATCCCTGTAATATCAGCAAAGCGCCTTCCATCTGGGAATGTTTAGGTGTTTTAGTGATGGCCTTAGGCTGAGATAGATGGTAAAATCTACCAAAATGAGATTCACCGTCACAGGAAATTCCAATGGCCCTGCTTGCATGGGCCCCACGTTTTCAAGCTGGAACAAGGATGTGATAAGTACGTGAACAAATTAGGCACATCGCCCCAGTGATACCGAGATGGTCAAGTTCATATTGGTCCTTGTCCAGCCTGAACCTCCACCTTTCTGCCTCCCGCTTAGTCAGACCCTCTGGCGAATCACGGTTCGTGGTCTACTGATCTGCTATTAATACAATTTCTGTTGCCCTTTGTGCTTTTCGCCCCATATGTGTAATTCCTCTGAGAAATTCAGTATGTTATCTGAAAGGTCTCTCCAAGCCGCTGCATCAATGCAAACCAGACCACACTGAGATGAACAAAGGGAATTTAACTTTCATAAGTTGGTTTTAAAAATGCATTTACTTTGACTGCACTGAAAGAATCTAAAAAAAGATGAAAAGCATCTTTAGCATGCCAAAAACATCTGGTTTCATATTTTCAGACCAAAAGGAAATTGCAGGAAGACTAAAATCTTATGTTTTGATTTATATTATTATTGGAGGGCTGAGAAGCTGCCAGTCACCAAGTAAAATTTTATGATGATAAATAAATAAGGAAAACAATCTGACAAAACATGTTGTGGAACAAAGCTGCGTTTCCAGTTTAATTAACTGATAACAATGTTTATGATGGTAGAACTGTGCCGCCAATTATACAGTTAGTAAATGTAGGCTTCCAATGAGAAGACAAGCCCATAAAACCACACAAAGGGCCCTTCAACATAGCATCTCAGTCTATGGGAGCAAAGTTTTGCTTCAGCAGTAAATCATACATCAATTAAGACCCTCTCTGAACACATGCACGAGCTGGCCTCTTAGAGGTGGTATTTTAAGTAGCACATTTTAAATTGAACAGCAGTGGGGTTGATGCTTTCTTAATAAGCTGAGTGATGGTGTCGTTTGTAAGTGACAGGCAGTGGTAAAGCAGGAATGTGGCAGTCAGGGAAGAAAGAAATGAAACAGCCCAAAAGGAAAAAGGAATGTTTTCATCTTTTTAGCGCTATGCTCTTCCTTCCCCCCAAAACCTCAGACACGATTCTAACAAAGCGTTCCTGCAAGAAGGCTTTCCTAGAGCCTCTGCAGATCAGCAGCGAGCTGTAGGTAGAAGTGTTCCTTAATCATAGATGGGAGAACGAGGTCTCTTTGCTGCCCTGAATCTTTCATTTAAAGCATCAAATTCTCCGTTGCGGCAATTCAAAGAATCAGGATCACAGCCATTGTTTGTTCCCAGAATAAACTGTTTGCTTTCAGTTTACCACTGAGACTATATCATGCCATGTTTTAGCATTTATTATAATTTTAGAGGGAATTTTTTTTTTTAGCAGAGCTTATAAGTTGATTTACTTGAAATACTGAAAGAGATAAACCTAGGCTGAGAGGTACAAGATTTTATGTCCAATACGGCCTCAGCTTTCGGAAGGCTGGACTATTACCAGATTGAGGAAATATTTAACTCCCCTGACTCTTGGCCCAGGAACCATTCTGCTCACACACACACCCAGAGAATCTTTTCAGCAGCAATAACTCTCATTGGGCTTTTAGCCTTTCTGAGACTGAGCCCCCCACACAAATAAGATCAGTTAGCACATTAAGCCATGCATTCCAACTATTAGGTATCGTCCCCATGGATGCCTAATGGAATTTAAAAGACATGTATGTATATCTGATATTAAGGGTTATAGCATTCAATCAAATGCTTTTGTTGGTAAAACTCAATATTCTGCAGTCATAAGAAAAAAGAGGCCCCCAGAATGCAGAACAGTGGTGGACATTCCTGGAACTTTAAGCTTAGATACAGCTGCCCTCAAAAACATTCTGAAGTGCATCTGTGGATTCGAGCGGAAGCGCGAACGGCAGGTGGAACTGGAGTTTTTCTAGAATCCGTACACATTCGTGCGTGGCAATTTCCTGCGTGACTTTTATCTTCTTTCCTCCGGTTGAAACCTCTCCCGAGACCATTTCATGCTCTTACCATCTTCTTACCACAGTTATTAGCAACCAGTCCAATGGTTTGATCAGTTATTTATTTATTTTTGGCTTGTCCCTCTTTTACAGGTGTGTGCATGGCAGTCGCCACTGCTTTCGTTAATGAAACGAACCCTCCCGCAGGCGGGTGGGCTGTGTCGGGTTCCTTTTGCATCTGTCTGTGTGTGCGTACGTGCGCGGAAAAGTTAGCATCCTGCCTTCATAGCTGTTAGGAATTACTACTGGCATGTTTTGACTCATTATCTTGAATCTTAATCAGCTGATGGGGGGAAAAAAATCTAGTTTCATCAGCTGATGAAGGCGCAGGGTAAGGAGTCAAAACATCCTGATAGGGTTTCTCAGCAGCCAGAAACGGGACCAGAATATTCACCTGACACAGCTGTCTCTCAAGGCTGCCCAACAAATGATTTCTCCAGTGTCTCTACTTACCGCAACCTCACAGTCGCGATTTAGTGCCAGGGGCGTGGGGGTGGGGTGGAGGGACCATGAGCTCTGTCATCTCCCGAGAAGATGTCTCGTTCCCTTATTATTATTACTTTTTATTGTGCTGAGAATACAGCACAATACACAGAGAACCACGTTAACCATTTTTAAGTGTGTAATTCAGCGGCGTTAGGAACATGGTTGTGCAGCCATCGCCACCACCATCTCGTCTTTTTTCATCTTCCCCAGTTGAAATTCTGTCCCACTGGGCAGTCAGTCCCGGTGTCCCCCAGCCGCTAACTGGTGGTGACCACGTTCTGTTTTCTGTGAATCTATTTCCAGGTTCCTCCTAAGCGGAATCCTCAGGTCTTTGTCTTTTGGTGACTGGTTTATTTCTGGCTGGAGGACATCTTGTAGGCTCTTCCATCTTGTAGCCTGGGTCAGAATGTCCTCCCTTATTCCACGTTTCGTTTGTCCATTCCTGCGCTGATGGACACTGCGGTTTCTTCTAACTTTTGGCCTTTGTAAATAATGATGCTATGAATGTGGGTGTACAAATATCTATTTGAGTCCCTGCTTTCAATTCTTTAGGGTAGGTACCCAGAAGTGACATTGCGGAATCATGTTCTATTTTTAATTGTTTAAGAACAGTGTAGTTTTCTTTTTAAAGTAGCCCAACCTGGGAGTTCCCATTGTGGTACAGCGGAAACGAATTCAACTAGTATCCGTGATGGGTTTGATTTCTGCCTTCACTCATTGGGTCAGGGATCCGGCGTTGCCGTGAGCTGTGGTGTAGGTCGCAGACGCAGCTCGGATCCTGCTTTGCTGCGGCTGTGGCGAAGGCCAGAGGCTACAGTTCCTGTTAGACCCCTAGCATGGGAACTTCCATGTGCCATGGGTGTGGCCCCGAAAATAAAAAAAAAAATTAAAAAAATAAAGTAACCCAACCTGCAGACCTGCTGAAGGTGTTTGTAGAATGTGGCCTCTGGTGCTTCTGCGAGTCACAGGCCTCCTGTTAGGCATGAAGTGCGATCCACGCCATGAACTGCGGTGTAGGATGCTTCCTTGTCGTCCTTGATCAGAAAATTCGGTGAAGAAAAGCCCATTGGAAATGATGAGTGTTCAAGGAAAATAAAAAGGAAAATACATGTTTACACAAATGTAAGCCAATGTTTAAAACAGTATGGTTTTCAAAACATAGTCTTAAAAGAACCCATAGCTGACCTTGTTCATGGGTTTTAGAGTGACATTCTGAAAAGTTTAATATAAAGTATAACATAATATAAACATTTCCCTTTCAGTTGAAGCAGAGGTAGGACAATATCTTATCCCAACATGGCCTTCGCTCACTCATTTGTGACTGTCACCGTTTTGCTCCCTTTTCCTTCTGTTTCTCTTCCACATTGGCACTTTACTGAGGTCAGATCTCCTTGGCTGTGTAGCACAACCAGAAAGCCCCTCAAAAGAAAGATGAAATGAATGAGAACACTGAGAGACTTCGTTTACATGGCAAGGGGAGTCTCAGGAACAAGCTTTGTGCCAAAAAATAAAAATAAAAGCTGAGGCTAGTTTGAAGAAAAAGGTATCAGCCAAATCTTAGAAAATTCGAAAAGGTGAATGTATGGCTGGCGATCAGGGGAACGATTGCCTATAACTGTCAGTTACAAATACTGCTTCTTGAATACTCAGTGACAGAGTGACACCGGTCTTGCAGGCTGCAATATTTCTGAACCTAAGGAATTTTCAGGGGCACCAGCCCCTTCCATCCACAGTTGGGGACTTGAGGCCTTGCAGTCACAGAGCTGGCAGCCGCACAGCTGGAGGAAGGAAGTGGCGAGACTGCTGGAAAACCCACCCAAAGGACATCGTGCGTGCTTTTGGTTCATCAGTGTGGGTCGAGGAATTATATTTGCAGGCTCCTCTCGTATTTTTTTCTGCATCCTCCTTCTTAAATAGATACTCAAGGAAGGCTTGGCACGCCCTCTGCTCCTACGTCCCATTTGCATACGATGCCCACTCCACACCTAAGCCTTTCTGCATCCTATGCATTGCAGGTGGACACCGCAGGTACCTTTTTTTTGGCACTTCCTAATTGCCATCTCTCTGGTGAATTTCTGCAACACTTCACCTTAGGTTATTGCACTTGCTTTATTTAAGCTTCAAGTAAGGAAGTTGCTGTTGGCTCTGACTTGAAGTCTTCGTTTCTGTGAGTTAGTCCCCTTGCATTTTCTTTGTGGGTGTGTGTATGTGTGTGTGTTTGTATATATATTTTATTTTTTAACTTAAACATATTCTCAAACACACCTTCCTTATTTGTTCAGGTTCCCGGGCCAGGGATGGTACTGGTACCATAGCAGTGACAATGCCGGATCCTTAATCCACTAGGCCACCAGGGAACTCCTCTGTCTCTTTTAATTCACTACAAACCCATTAAAATTTCCACTCGCATTTTACGTTAATGCAGTCTGGCCACAGTGTTAGTAAGATTAACTTTGATTTGTGACAGATAAATTTTGTGTTGGTAAGATGCTGTCTGTCATAGCGTCAGCATTGATGAAACTTGCATTTCTTTTTTTTTTTTTTTTGCCTTTTGTCATTTTATGGCCGCACCTGCGGCATGTGGAGGTTCCCAGGCTAGGGGTCTAATCGGAGCTGTGGCCACTGGCCTGCGCCGCAGCCACAGCAACGCAGGATCCGAGCTGCGTCTGCAACCTACACCACAGCTCACGGCAACGCCAGATCGTTAACCCACTGAGCAAGGGCAGGGATCGAACCCGCAACCTCACGGTTCCTAGTCGGATTCGTTAACCACTGCGCCACGACGGGAACTCCGAAACTTGCATTTCTTTTTAATCAAAATAGTCTGCGATGATTCTTCAAGCATCTCAATCTAATCTTAGCTTACTGAACATTTTGGATAAATATTGACCTCCTTTGTGAAGTTCTGAAATTTCTAAATCTTTATTGTTTTAATAATTTGATTTTGAATTTGCCCATTTTGGTAAGATAACTTGAGAGTTTACACAATGAAATATTTCTAACTGTAAATCAACTATACTTTAACAACAACAACAATAATAATAATGATGATAAGAAGAAGAAGAAGAAGAAATACCTCTTTTTTAACTTTTATGGAAATTTCTGACAACACCAAAGACACTCTAACCTAGACAGAATTTTACTTATCATACCTTCTTAACCATAAATTCTGTTTCCTAAAAAGTACACAATTATTCATTTCAAGCTAAGTTAACTTTTCTGATCATGATTTCATTGAGCAGACCATAATTTGGCTAAAATATTTACGGCATTAAAAACTAATATTGGCTCCAAAGTTACAGTGTTCCAAGTGCATTTTACTTGTTACATTTCCTGAAATTTTCCAGAGCTGTTTTCTCGTCAGAAACTCCTTATGCAATAAATTTTATACAAATAATTTTTTATTTTTTTGGGGCAGTAACAATCTGCCTGGTAATAACACATACGATCTTCATAACATTCTAAACCAATCACAGAAGATTGGAAATACGGGATTCTTTAAAACCTTCAAACACAGGGGAACCGCTGCATAGCACAGGGATCTCTACCCAATATTCTTCGATAAGCTATATGGGAAAAGAATCTGAAAAAGAATGGAGGTGTGTATATATGTAACTAAAGCACTTTGCCGTACAGCAGAAATTATCACAACATTGTAAATCAACTATACTTCAATAAAACTTAAAAAAATGAAAAAAATAACTTTAAAAAACAAAATTTTTAAAGAGATTTACCCGAAACTGTTTTACTTTGAAATTACCCTTTCCTTGATGTAAGTTTTTCTGAAATTCAAGATGCATTTTTATGATTTCGATCATGCGCAGGGTCCTAGTTCGTACGTATTCATTCTGTAATTATACTTTCACGTCGCCTGAATTGATTATCACGATGATCAAAGGCTGTTGTGTTTACCTGACGCCCATTAAGCCCACAGCCTGACTCTCCTGCTGAGCTGCTAGAGATACTCGTGCAAAAGCGAGACGCTCACTTTACCCTGAAAAAGTTTCCAAATCATAGAAACAGGAAAGAACCAGACCTCAAGTAATCAAGCCTGAAATACGGATCCACTGGAGGTGAGGACAAAAATCAAGAGCTTTGCAAGTATCAACACGAACAGAAATGTGTACACACGAGGTCGAACCTGAAATCGGTTAAGAAGCGCCCATGAAGCTGCAGGGTTGCTGCAAGCCCAGCTTTACCGAAATCCTCCCAGTTTTCCTTTGCTTTCGATTTCTACTTTTATGAAAAATGTATATTTTTGTGGCTTCCAAAGACAAAAAATAGAACCACGATACATTTCAATATTTATATGGAAAACTTCACATGGTTTTTCCCATTGAAATATGTTTCTCATCGCTGAGAAGTTGGCAGATGTTCCTGTGCCTCCTCTGTGAGGCCCACGCGGACACTACACTCCTGCCACGTATGAAATGATGGGCGGCTCTGAAACTGTGCCTCAATATCTTGGCGCTGTGCCTTCCACCGCCTAGATGGCAGTTGTCGCCACCTTCAGAAAGAGATTCTTGGGGCTCCTTCTGCCCAACCCCGGAGGAAAACATGCTCAGAAGGGGGACAGAGGGCACGGCTTCCCTCTCAACCCCATGCTCCTGGAGCCACAATCTAGACTTCCATGGAAGCCCCCTGGGAGTGGGAATGCTTTGAACCAGGTGGCAATTCAAACTTGGAAACTACTGGATTGGACTGGGACTCACTGTAATGACCAGAACATTTCAGAATCACAAAGGAGAATTTTGAGGAGCTCCCTGGTGGCACAGCAGGTTAAGGATCTGGGATTGCTGCTGCAGCGGCTCAGGTTGCTTCTGTGGTGAGTTTCTATCCCTGGCCCTGGAAATTTTGAGTGGCGCAGGTAAGGCCAAACCAAAAAAAAAGAGAGACAGAGAGAGAGAAAAAAAGAAAGAGAATTTGAAATGGTGTGGCTGAGGCAGAGATTAACAAGCACATAACAGTGTTTTAGCTCTTTTTCTTTTGTCTTTTCTAGGGTCACACCCACGGCATATGGCATATGGAGGTTCCCAGGCTAGGGGTCTAGTCAGAACTGTAGCTGCCGACCTATGCCACAGCCACAGCAATGCAGGATCTGAGCTGTGTCTGCGACCTACACCACAGCTCATGGCAACGCCGGATCCTTAACCCACTGAGCAAGGCCAGGGATCGAACCCGCGACCTCATGGTTCTTAGTCGGATTCGTTAACCACTGAGCCACGATGGGAACTCCAATAGTGTCTTACTTCTAACCTGATGTGTTGAGAATCCTTTAGGAACCACATGCTCATCACCTAGTTTATGGAAATTGGACCTGGGGCTGTCCGGAATGTGTGTGCGTCCTGTATTGTGAGATTAGGCCTGAGGGGCTGTCCTGCTGTAACTTGAGGCCCTTGGCCCTTGACCCTTGAAGTCTGGCGATATTTAAGCCCAGAGCCAGCAGGGTTTATGAGAGCTGCTTCTGTTTGCAAGGTGTTGTGGCTGGCTGTGGGAGTGGCTGAGAAAGCGGGAAGGGCAGAAAAACTACCAGGTTCTATAACTACACTGTAGGGAATGTGGGATGATTTCCAGGTATAGTTTATGGTACTTTCCCAAGTAAAAAGGAGTAAAAACAATCCGTCTTTAAGTTCCTTTTAATACCTCTCTGGAGCCCTTAGAGGATGAGATTGTGTCGTTAGAGTTACTGTTTCTTCCATCCCCGTCTCACTGTAGCAAAGCGTTGGGATGGCAGACGTTTTATAATTTATTAAAGTGAAAGTACATTTTTCAGAGAGAGCATGCACGGGTTAAAAAAAGGCCTGTTTCACCCGGCCATTGTCTTTATACCCCACAACTCGGACCTGAGTGGAGACCCAGTCTCTCCGGCCCCAGTCCCCTATGCCCTGCATAAAGGCTGAGTGTTGTTTAATCTTGTTTGGGGACATATTTGATCTTCTGATTGGTTGTAGGCAGGAGACCTTATTTGCATGAGGAGACCCAATTCCGTCTTCTGATTGGTCTTGGGCAGGATATCTTATTTGCATGGGAAGATCCAGTTTGGTCGTCTGATTGGTTGTGGGCAGGAGACCTTATTTGCATGGGAAACAGGTTATACAGAGGCTGGATGAGGAATGGGCAACCTTCCTTCTCTAGCAGATCGTGAGCAGCCCAGGCTGGTCAAGGTGAGGGAGGGTGCATTACCATGAGACCTGGCCAGAGGTTTTGGGGTTTCATCTCCTTGAAGGCGAGTCGAAACCTTTAACAGGATTGGTTGATCTAGTTTGTCTGAGATGAAATTTCCAGGAATCCAGGGAGCTCCTTGATGGGCTTGGGGCATCTGGCAGGGTCCACCATGTTTAATTTCTAAATTACAACTTTGTTTTCCTTTATGTTCTCCCTGACAAAGATTTGGATTTGAAAATATGGCCTAAGTTGCATAAACGAGGGAAAATTTTTCTTGTAAAAATGTGAAAGATAATAACACATTCCATTATACAGAGTACTATTTCATTGATCAGGTCCCCAGGCTTCAGGATGACATGAGGCTCTAAGTTCATGGCAGATGGTCTGACCCCTGTTCCTGGTTTTGTTCTCACCCTTGATGAACTGCCCTGCCCCCAAGCCATCCAGGTCCCCAGCCAGACCTGTGCCCAGGGAAGAGGTATCCTCACAATGCCAGTTGCCTTTTTTTTTTTCTTTTGCCTTTTCTAGGGCCGCACCCGCAGCATATGGAGGTTCCCAGGCTAGGCGTCTAATCGGAGCTATAGCCGCCGGCCTTCGCCACAGCCATAGCAACGCTGGATCCGAGCCACGTCTGCAACCTTCACCACAGCTCACGGCAACACCAGATCCTTAACCCACTGAGCAAGGCCAGGGATCAAACCTGCAACCTCATGGTTCTTAGTCGGATTCCTTAACCACTGAGCCACGACGGAAACTCCAATGCCAGTTTCTAATGCTGAATTGTCCATAAGTGATGTTGGCAGCCAGGATCTCAGAGAATGACCCAGTTTTCGTGAACATTTGTATTTACTATAATCCTTTTCCATTAAAAAAAAAAAAAAGCTATTACCTCAGTTACCAGTTTCGGTTGACTAACTTCCAAATCTATTTATCGCCACCCCTTCTACCCACAGAATGATTTCCATCTGAGAAAACAAACACTGCATTTAGGGTATGATAACTGGTGATTATACGGTTCTTCTGTCCTGCCTCGCCACAAGCTTTCAACACAACACTAAGGCTCTAGGCAGAGGCAGGGGCTCAGAACTGTTGATTGACAACCATCTGAGAACAAACGCCTTCCTTTGACAGTGTCCCTTTGTGTGGTGGCTTTTCCCTCTCCATGCAGACACCAGACCTCCCCTCCATGTTGTAGATTCCATGGGTTCTGCTGGCTGCATAAATGAGGGAAAAATTAAAGTCCTGATCCTAAGACTTTATCTCAGACTATCCCCTCCTTGACTGTGGGGGCCGGTGGCTTGACTTTATTTTTAATGAATACTGCAGGGCGGTAGGTAACTAAATAGGGGTGAGGGTGTAGGTTGGGGGAACTCTTGGAAGCTCACTCGTAGGTTCTGGACCTTCGAGTCCAGACTAGGACTCGGACTAGGATCAGACAAGGATTTGGGAAGGGGTCAGGCATCCCAAGACATTCTTCCTGCTCAGCCTCTGAAGAAGGACCCTGGCATTTTGGGTTGTAACTGCCTCCTGCTCCAAAGGGGACTGGACTCAATTCCGGGTGGCCTCTGCCTCTGCTGTCACTGGGGAGTCGTGGAGAGGGGAGAGGCAGGTCTAGTGGCTCTTGAATAGGAAGCTTCTCTCCCCGATCAAGCCTGACCCCGCAATTCAGAAGGACAGAGTGTGGCGAGAATGCAGAAAATAGCTGCAGGGCAACAGAAGTCAACACCTGACCCTAAGCCGGGGAGGGAAATTGCAGATGTGCAATGCCTCCTGGAGGACAGCTGTTGCCCCTGACCCCAGGGAGGCTGTCCTGTGGCTGGGCTGAGGCTCTCAGCGCAGGGAGATGGGCAGCCAGCCTGCTCACCACACCAGTTCTGGAAAGACTTCCTACTTCCCTTCACATTTCCATTACTCAGTGTTTCTGAAGGTGGCCTAGAATTAGGGGCCGTGTCTAGTCCAGACAGCTGGGGTTAGCTCTGCTGATTTTCATCCAATTAGAGTAATCTCTCCAGACTTCAAATGCTTAATCCCTAAAATGTCAAGGATGCTAATATCTGCCCAACTATGTTTACGGGGCGCCGGGAGAACGGCGTAAGATGAAAGAGGCAAAACATATTCAGAAGGAAAGTTGCTATGAAACTGCTTGCACTCAGGCTGTATTTCAAAAACTGTGCTCAGGGATTGACGCTTGCCCAGAATGAAAAGGACTTTGAAAACTAGTTTAACTGCAGAACGAGGACAAATCATGTGAGAAGGAGCCGAAGGAGGAGTTGGGTTGAACTATTTATACGTTGCCATAACTCTTTATTATATTTTGTGGACTTTATGAATTAAACTAAACATTTTGGATGAAAAATGACATGCAAGTTTTGGATTTTTGTTTGTTTGTTTTGCTACTGTTTTAGTCTAGGGAGCAAACTGAAGATTTCTGAAATGATCGGTTAGAACTTTCTCGGTGCCAAAACTCTCCATGATTTATGGCGATTATAAGATTTTTTTAACTGCCAGGGATGTTTTCAACAGGTCGATTTTCATTTTAAGAAAGTTTCCAGGGGTTCTCTTGTGGCACAGCAGGTTAAGGATCCGGTGTTGTCATTGCTGCTGTGGCTTGGGTAGCTGCCGTAAAGGAAGTTCAGTCCTGGGCTTGGGAACTTCCACATGCAACAGCTGTGACCAAAAAAAAAAAAAGGAAAGAAATTAAGAAAGAAAGAAAAGGAAAATTTCCATTTGTCACAGACAGCTGAAAAGTTTAGCTATTAGAGCAGTGAAAATTAGAAGTTAGGCTAGAAAGTACACGTTTCAGTCATAGATCTGACAATTTATCTGCAAAATTTTATTGATAAATATTTTGTGTTACAACCTGTCATTGACTTCAGAGATTTTTTTTTTCTTTGAAGGCATAAAGCAAAATCATTTCTCCGAGAAATAATACAATCACTGGTTTACAATACACATATAATTTATCTTAAGAGGATCTTACTCAAACTAAAATTCCAGATGATAAAACAGCTAGACTGATATTAAAATAGCTAAATTGTGGCTTCCTTGAAATCGTTGTCAACAAAATTTGAATGCACATACCTTGCAGGAATTCAATTACAACAATGGAAAGATATATCGTGTTTTGGTAAACACAAGTTGATTTCTGCGTTTTCTTAAATTATGATAATTATAGCTACTTTTCTCTGAAGAATATGTTTTCACGTATCTCCTCTCATTTGTTAGGATAATATCCCCGTAAGGGACAGATGTAACAGCCTTCAATTTACAGATGTGGAAAGTGAAGTCCAGATGGCCAGCTTTGCCTACAGTAAAGTTGGGCCACCATGCTGGCTTCCACTGAAACTTTTATGATTTTGCCGTTAAATTCTCTGCTTCAGTGGGAGGGGAGGGCATGTAGAATATATAACAAATGGTAAATGTTGCTCAGTCTATTCCTTCTTTTCCGTCCTTCCTCCCTTCCTTCCTTCTTCCTTCCTTCCTTCCCTCCTTCCTTCTGAAACTGAGAGCAGTGGGTCATCATTTGCCAGTCCAGCCATGACGTGGAGGTGAGGCTGATGTATCTTACAGCACGATTTTGGACGGGTGAGTTAGGGGCAGAACTTTCCTTGTTGGTAAATCATCATCCAAATCACACTCAATCCTGATAGCCTCAGATACAGGTCTGCAACCTTCCACAAAGGCTGATCTGTCTCAACTTGCCCCATTAGATAAGAGAAGCTATCATCTTGTTTAGGGATTGCAAAGAATTTTAAACATACACTTCAGCTCCTATGATTGGAAGGAGCTGATCAGAGGAGCAGAACCAGTCAGGGCCCAAAGTGACAAAAGAATGGTCACATCAGGCACCTTCTGTGGGGCATGTCTGCTTGGGCATCAGACAGGGACAGGAGGTGGTAACAGGTGTGCTGGAAGTGTCCTGAATCTGCCATAAGCTGTCATAGATCTGTAGTTTTGTGTCTGCTGTTCTTCTGCCTATAATACCCTTCTGCCTCCTTTCCTTCTTTCGCTGACTCACACTTTCTAGTCTCCTCAAAGTCAGCTGATATACCAGCCAACAACCAGTCTCTTCCACCTTTTGCCCTATTTGGTGGACAAGCCACCCCCCTGGGCTCCTCACGCACCTGCTGCAAACCCAGCAGTTGACACTGCTCCAAAACCTAGTGGCTTTAAACACAAATATTTATTTGCTTCTGATTTGTATTTTGCTTTGAGTTTAACTGGACAGTTCTGGCCTTGGCCTGGGGTTATTTAATCAACTTCTCTCAACTGGTGTCTTGCCTGGGGCTGGATGGCTCAAGATGGGCTCACTGACATGTTTGCAGTTAATTGAGGATGTTGGCTAGAACAACTTGGCTGCTTCTTGTGGCATCTTCACTTGGATAGCTTGTGTTTGTTTTTTGCTGTTGTTTTGTTTCTGCTATTTTTTAGGGCTTCACTTGTGGCATACGAAAGTTCCCAGGCTAGGGGTTAAATGGGAACTACAGCTGCTGGCCTACACCATAGCCACAGTAGCACGGGATCCAAGCCACATCTGTGACCTACTCCACAGCTCATGGCAACGCCAGATCCTTAACCCACTGAGCAAGGCCAGGGGTCAAACTGACATCCTCATGGATGCTAGTCAGGTTTGTAACCTGCTGAGTTACAAAAGAGCTCCCCCCTCCTTTATTTCTCTTAATGATACTGGCAGTGCTCCAAGAAAGCAAGCCTTATCACCCAAATGCTCATCAAGCCTTTGCTGGCATCCCATTTTCTGATGTCCCATTGGCTGAGGCAAGTCACAGGGCCAAGCTCAGAATCAGTGTTAGGTGGGGGATGGTATTATACAAAGGTGTGGATACTGGGAGAAATGGGTCACTGAGTGCCACTACCCAATCCCCCAGCACACAATGCAGTTGCTCTTTCTGATACACTGTGGAAAATGAGGTCTAGGGGTCTGTAAAGCTGGGATCACTATTGACTCTGACCTAAGTTACACGTACCTTTGAATCTTGGGTTTCCATTTCTCTCCCAGGTAAAAGATGTTATCACATTTGCTCCTCTTGCATTCGTAAGATTCTTTGTTGTGCAATATTTCAGGGAGCTTTATGAAAAGATAAAACCTAATTTTAATGGTTCAGTTTCCTGAACACATATTAATTCTTAAGTGGTTTATAGGAAATACTAAAATACAGATGTGAAGTTCTGGCCTTTTAGGAGCTGATGGCGTGGTGAGGAAGAGAAGTCATTGCACAATAACAACAGTAACAACTCAGCAAAGACTACAACACAGGTGAGCATTTGTAAACATTTTAGGAATTTTAGAGACAATTAATGCTCTAAGACTTCATAGGAAGGAATGTCTACTTTAGGGAAATTAGAGAACATTATGTGAAGGCCATATGTTAGGAGGGCCTGGAAAGATGGATCAGATAAGGCCAATGTTTTATTACAAAAGTAATTTTAGAAAATTTAAAGAAATGGGAAAAATATGCCAAAGTCATTTTGTTTTGCTCGTGCTTATATACATACACTGATATATTTTAAAAATGTACTTATGAAGGCTCTTTTGTTACAATCTATTATGAACATTTTCTAGAATATTAAATAGTCTTATTACTTTCCACTTAAATGGTTACATTGCATTCCAGCTAATGTTGTGTACCATAAATAATTTAACTCTCTATTGATGGATATTTAGGTTATTTATTTTCCTGTCCTAAACAATGCTGCAATAAAAATTCTTGCAAGCAAGTCTTTGCTAATAATTTTTAAAGGATAAATTGCTAAGGGTGAAATAATTAAATCACAAGGTACACAGATCTATATTTAAACTCTTTTAGCATGATGCCTATGATGACAAATTGTACACTTGGAAAAGCTAAACCTGTTTATGGTTTTCTTACTGCAAGAGTCACATTGTCTTGAACCCTCAATGCAGGCATTGCAATTGTGGATTTTACTTTTCAGCTTGAGATGAAAAAAACTCATACCTAACTTTAAGTAGCGATTCTTTAATTACAAAAATGTCCTGGTATTTTCCTTACATATTCATTGGAAATTGGCTTTCTGTGAACTAGCTTTTCCCTAGTGTCAGGGGATGAGATTTTTTGAAACTAAGTTAATTTTAGCAATCCCTTTATTTTTTTCTAGGAATTCGTTAAAAGATAGACACATGTTTACATTCTGCCTAATGGGACCCGGGACAAGTTTGTCAGGGGGCTTATGGAGAAAAAAATGTTCCTTTCTTTTTTTTTTTTTTAATAAATAAGATGTATGTAGACAAAAAAAAGCTCTTGTCCTTCCTTCTTATTTTTGGAGGTGTTGTCTTAAGACTACATGCTTGGAGTTGTAGCAGCCATCTTGCAGTCATGAGGGAAAAGCTACACAGAGAAATAGATACAAAAGCCTGATATTATTTCACAAGTGAGTTATTAACTTTTGACCTGCCTCATTCAGCATTTTGTTTTCGAAATAAAAAGCCTTACATGTCTGAAACTTCTCAGTAGGTGTTAACTAGTATTATGGTTATTACGATTCCTATTATCATTACAGCATAATAAGTTTTTAATGACTACCAGGCTCTATGCTCAATGTTTAAGAATACCAGGAACTCAGATCAGAACTGAACAGAATTGCTTGTAATTTTGAGAACTGCAATTTCTAGATAAGACCATTGCTCAGTTGAGGATGCAGCCTGGCCATTAATGTCAAAGACTGAAGATGAAACATCAGAGGTATAGGGAGGGTTATTTTGATTTGAATGGTCCAGGTCGGAGTCAGTGTTATCACTGCATTCAGGCCTGAGCTCGCTGCAAAGGTGGGAGGTAACAGCTGGGCAGAATAAAATTTAACACAGGGTTCAAGGTTATCACTGGTTAACCATTTTCAATGCGACAGTTTACCAAGTGTTTAAGAAACAATTTTTTTCCAGATTCTGGACCCTTCAGCTGCTATGGGATCAAAAGGTTAAGATTACCCATCACTATTTTTTGGGAAAAATGTTAATGTATTTTTCTATGAAGAGATATTAACATTCCACAAACTTCCCTAGAAAATTGTCTGTTGATGGTGAGGAGGCGGGGTGGTCAGCAGAGCTAATTGATTTCTGAATTATTTTGGATCAGGACCAGACTGTAAATAGTTTATATTCAAATTCTTTAGGAGAAGAAAAAAATAAGGAGAAAAAGAAACAGGGGAAAACTTAGCTTGGAGACTAGAACACCAGCCATTGTCTCATTGAACAGCGAAATTTATTCCTTCTTACACTGGAGGTGGTTGGCAGATCCCACTCAATGGAAAAAGGAAACCTCCACCTCTAAATAGAAAAGTGTTTTCATAAATATGCTGAGCTTACAATAATCAAAATAATTCAAAGAATGCATATATATATATATGTATATATATACATGGATATATATACACACACATATATAAATGACTGAGTCACTTTGCTGTACAGCAGAAATTGACAGAACATTGTAAATCAACTATAATAGAAAAAATAAAATCTTAAAAAAATCATTCAGACAGCAGCTGGACAAGGATTTGTTGGTAATATTACGAGAATTTTTGCACTGGGAGTTCCCTTGTGTTGCAGTGTGTTGAGTCTAACTTTTTTTTTTTTTTTGTCTTTTTGTCATCTTAGGGCCACACCTGCAGCATGTGGAGGTTCCCAGGCTAGGGGTCTAACAGCAGCTGTAGCTGCCGGCCTTCGCCACAGCCACAGCAACGCCAGATCCGAGCTGCGTCTGCAACCTACACCACAGCTCACAGCAACGCCAGATCCTTAACCCACTGAGTGAGGCCAGGGATCGAACCTGCAACCTTGTGGTTCCTAGTTGGATTCGTTTCCGCTGAACCACGACGGGAACTCCAAGAGTCCAGCTTTGTCACTGCAGTGGTGCCGGTCACTGTTGGGGTGTGGATTCACTCCCTGGCCTGGGAATTTCCACATGCTTCAGGTATAGCCATAAAAAAAGAAAAAAAAAGGGAATTTCTGTACTGAGTGAAGTAAATGACCTCTGAATATTTCTAATTGAAGGACTCTCTGAGCCTATTATTTGTTGTGGTCTCTGCAAACACATATAGTTTCTTTGAAAATATGAAGATGTAGTTTGAAGATGGAAAAGTATGATGATGCAAATCTTTTCTAAGAACTATTTTTTCCTCAAAATTGCAATTAGTTCATTTCACAATTACACGGCCTACATTTTCATTTATGTCTGCTCTAGAGCCAGAAGTATCACAAAACATAGCTCTGTTTATTTACCTTCCTCAATTCCACACTGATTTTGATGCTTTTTTTATTCGTGCAAAATGTCCTTCAGTATGTTTTTAAAATTTGCTGGATAGGACAAAGGACATTTTACAAGATGAGGACACAGTTTTCCTTATTATTTTTTTTTAAATTAGAAATTCTGTTAACTTTTGGTCTCTCTCTCTCTCTCTTTTTAAATTTTTATCCTGCAAATGTATAGTTATGAACCTAAATTAGAAGGTTTCAGTTCTTTCATTAAATGCCAACCATTTAGGGAGTTCCCATTGTGGCTCAGAGGTAATATCCAAGAGGATGCGGGGTTGATCCCTGGCCCTGCTCAGTGGGTTAAGGAGCCAACATTGCCATGAGCTATGGTGTGGGTCGCAGACACGTCTTGGATCTGGCGTTGCTGTGGCTGTGGTGTAGGCCGGTGGCGCCAGCTCTGATTCGACTCCTAGACCGGAACTTCCATATGCCACTGGTGTGGCCCTAAAAAGCAAAAAAAAAATACCAGAAGCAAGCCAATCATTTAAATGCTCACGGACCATCATTGCTCATTCTCCCGCCTCCCTTCTGTTTTAGGAAGGAAACATCCTATTCTGTGCAAATCTATGCCCATCACCTGGATTTTAATTGTATTTCTTCCTGCCTCTCTGACCACCCACCTCATTTGTTTGTATTCAGACATCTTGCACATTGTTTATGCTTCACACTCCTCGAGGGCAGAAACTGTATTTATCTGGTTTAAACACTTTAAATGCTCCTAGTGCAGGTCGTTGCAATTACTGAAACCAACCAAACAATTGCTGGGAGAAGAAGAGACCCTGCCCTTTCTTTGCTTAATATAACTGGTCTATAAGACTTGGGATAAACCTAGATCCTTAAAATTTGATTTTTGTGTGTTCTTTTGTGGTTCAGGATGTGACCTCTGATTTTTGAGTCTGGTAAAGTGGTTATACCCTCCTTTGCTCCTGCAATGAGTTTCTTGTTATTGTTGTTGGCAGAGGGGAGGGGGTGTTATGGTTATTATTCTAGAGGAGGGCTTGCCATCTCCTCTGTTCGTTGCTGAGGGAGAGCAGTTTCAGTATGAATCTGCGATGCTCAGATATTATCCGAAGTCCTTTTGTTATTATTATGAGTGATTCCTACTACTTTTATTTCTCCAAATGCCAACGCTACTCCCTTTAGTCTTTAAACATGTCATCTTGCAGAGTACTTAACTTCTTATAGCAATAAACAGTGCTAGGATGACTTTTATCTCTGGGTTTTAATATTATCAGAGTGAAGCTGTGGTTCTTACACCTCCCTGTAATCTAATGCCAATTGGATCTTTAATGTTAACCAGATGAATCCAAAAGAATGCTCAGAAATTTGCCTAAAACAGATAAGCCTCGAACAGCAAAGCTGCAGACTTCTCTTTTCAGCAAATCCAGATTATTCTGGTACTAAAGATTTCATTTTTCCCCAGCTGGATTAACTCTGGTTGCCATCTCATACCTCAGCATTGCCTTCCTCAACTGAGAGTTCAGTGATAGGTGAAATCCAGCATTGGAGTTCCCAGGTGGCAAACCAGGTTAAGGATCTGGGGTTTGTCACTGGAGCAGCTTGAGTAGCTGCTGTGGTGTGGGTTTGATCCCTGACCTGGGAACTTCCACCTGCCATGGCACAGCCAAAAAAATAAATAAATAAGCAGACATCATAATCATTCATCTAATTAACTTCTACATCCCCGAGAAGACATTTGTGAATAAATATTTTTACTGTTTCTCTTTAATATATGAGAAACTCTTTAAAATATTAGAAACTGTTAGAAACAATATTTATTGCAACAGTACAGGAAGTTAAGTAACGACTAAATTTCATTGAAGCAGCATGGACTTCTACAGATAGTAGGTTCAAGGTGATATGCGCTAAACTCAGTCACTCAACAAACAGTAATTCTTCTTTGGAGTCCCGTCGTGGCACGACGGAAACGAATCCGGCTAGGAACCATGAAGTTGTGGGTTCCATCCCTGGCCTTGCTCGGTGGGTTAAGGATCCAGCATTGCCGTGAGCTGTGGTGTAGTTCTCAGACTTGGTTTGGATCCCGCGTTGCTGTGGCCGTGGTGTAGGCTGGCAGCTCCAATTCAACCCCTAGCCCGCCCGGCAACCTCCATATGCTATGGGTGTGGCCCTAAAAAGACAGAAGACAAACAAACAAACAAAAAATGTTGAATTACAAGCCTTGAGTATTCATCGAATTCCTTTTTAGGGGAGTGGGAGTCTGCAGAAGAGACAGAGAGAAGTGGCCTGAGGGGTGGATGGAAGCCAGGAGGTTGTGACTCAGTGGGGATCCGGAGACTTCATTTAGGGGAGGGAAGTTCATCTCAGCGGGTGGGAAACTGACTTGCATGCAAGGCAGTGGCTGAGGGGGCTGGTTCACAGGGAGGTCTTGAGATGTGTGTTAAAGCAGTGTAGATTTCAGATTCTTCTATCAATGGTTCTGAGCCTCGAGGAGCTCTGTACTTTTCTGTCAGTGTCTTATCAGCACATCAGCCACTGCCTCATTGTCTTTCACGACAAAAATCTTGATTTTTGGTGTTGCCCTTTTCCAGTGGTTGAGACAGATACCATTTCCTAAATAAGGCAGGGATAAATACTTCGCTTTCAAATAAAGAAGTCACCAAAGACACTTGCTTATTCAATGGCATGTCAGGCTATAGAATTTTGTTCTTTCGTTTTGAACATCTCCATGGTTTAATTGGAATGTAGAGTGATTTATGCAGATTAATACAAGATTAAAAGGATTACACACTGGGACATGTATTTTGGAAAAATGTCCTGAGTGACTTTGCTTGCATTTGTGCCATATCAGTTCATCAAGGCATGCTTCTCATGGGCTGACATGATGCGTAAGATGCTGGGCTAGGTACACTGGTGAATGAAGAAAAAAATCTCACGGAGTTCCCGTCATGGCAAAGTGGTTAACAAATCCGACTAGGAACCATGAGGTTGTGGGTTCGATCCCTGGCCTCACTCAGTGGGTTAAGGATCCGGCATTGCCCTTGAGTTGTGGTGTAGGTTGCAGACGTGGCTCGGATCCCGTGTTGCTGTGGCTGTGGTGAAGGCCGGCAGCTACAGCTCCTATTAGACCCCTAGCCTGGGAACCTCCATATGCCGCAGGTGTGGCCCTAAAATGACAAAAAGACAAAAAGGAAAAAAAATCTCACTTTCAGAATTAACCTTTCCTTACAGAGACTCTATTAATACACATGATAAAGTGCCTATAGGAAAGGACAACCCGTAACCAAGTGGAACTATTTTGGGAGGAAAACGGCCTCAGGGTTTTAGAATTGACAGTGATCACATGGATTGTGTTAATAAGAGAAGGTTTTTGGAAGTTCGGAGATTTGGGAAAGGACCTTTGGATGGGGGAGGTGGATTCTATAAAAAAAAAAGCTCAAGGGTTAAAATGGGCGAATGACACACAGAGGCTAGGCTGTCAGCCGCTCTTGTTGGAGGAGTGGATTAGTCTCATGTGACACTTTAGCCGGGGCCAGACTCTGAAAGACTCGTGAGTTAGGATGAGATCTTTATTTTCTGAGAATGTGGGGATATGGCAGTGCTTTGAACTGAGTACAGGTGCAAATAAATGGAAGATCTGTGAATGCCCCTTTTGCAAAAGAGGTTAATGCCTAGGGTATGGCCAGGACTGGGTGAGGATGAGTGTGTGTGTGTGTGTGTGTGTGTGTGTGTGTGTGTGTGTGTGTGTATGTGTATGTGTGTCTTGGGGAGGACTTGGAAGAGACCGCTGTGAAATTTCGAATAATGCATTTTTAAAGAATAAATGTATTTTATGAGTGAAAGACTTGTAAAAATTAAAACTTACACACACATATGAATTTTTTTCGTTGTTGTTGTTTTCTTAGGGCCGAGTCAGAGGTATGTGGAAGTTCCCAGGATAGGGGTCAGATCTGACCGGTAGCCATAACCACAACAATGCCAAATCTGAGCCACGTCTGCAGCCTACTCTACAGCTCATGGCAATGCCGGGTCCTTAACCACCGAGCAAGGGCAGGGATTGAACCTGCATCCTCATGGATGCTAGTCAGATTGTTTCCGCTAAGCCACGATAGGAACTCCCCATGTAAATCTTTCAAGCTGTATTAATTCTGTGGTTCAGTATCAGACTAAACTACCCTCTTCAATATTGCTTTAAGTATGGTTTCAATTTATCCACATACAGTTGAAAGTAAATAATACTAAGACCAAAACTATAAAAGCAGTAGTTTGACTTTGGCCTTGTTATCAGGCCTGCCTGATATCAACCTTTACAAGCTTGATTGACTATGTGGGATGAGAGAGAGAAAAGAATCAAAGATAACTCCAAAAAGTCTGCTCTAGTTGACTGGGAGAATAATGACAAATAGCACTTATTTTAATTTAGAATTTTTGTATTATCATTTTTTTTCTTTTTTGGCCACATTCGCAGTGTATATAACTTCCTGGGCTAGGGATCGAATCCCAGCCACAGCTTTGACCCACACCACAGCTGTGGCAATGCTGGATCCTTAACTCACTGCACTGGACCAGGGATTGAACTGGTGCTGCCAGAGACCATGCCTGGTCCTTAACCCACTGGACCACAACAGGAACTCCTGTATTATTTTTATACTCAAAAAAGTTTGTGTCTTGTACATGATATCCAAAGTAACATCATAAGCAATATGCTAATTGTTACCTTAAAGCAATTCCCAAATATCAACACTATTGTCTAGTTGCGCCTAAATTATGACTCAAGTCTTACCTAACAGAGTTCGATGAGTGTGTTACATTCTGGAAGAAACTCATGTTGACTAAAATACAATATAATTTAATAATTATATTTCTCTCTCGTTAAATCACTGCTTTCGTGATAATGTTAAACCAATGATATAGCCGATACCTACTTTTTTGCAAATGCCTATGTCCTGATGGTGGCATAAAATGGTAAATGAGACATCAATGAATGTTTCTTGAATAGAAATACATTGATGAATGAATAAATGAACATCTGCCATCTATTTCTCCTTCAGAGAATCTGACGTAGGAAGAGAGGGGCAGCACAGCTGACAACCCGTGGAAATGGCTACGGAAATTCAGCACATCTGCAGCCTGGGCTTAAATCAGATCATCCTATCAGTTTTGCTTATTATCTGAAATAATCTTTCACCCTAGGACATAAATGACACAGAGAACAGGAGATCAAAGGATATATAAAGTGATAAACTCACCTTCTGGGTAGTATGTGTCTGCCTCATTTAAACTCATTGGACCGGACCACTATTACACTTATCAGACCAAAACCAACGGGCACGAGATTTAAAGGACAAAGCTCTAGGTAGCCACTTTGCAATTCCCATGAACAGTCAAGTCATGAGGGTGCATTGTTTTTTATGGTAAGTAATGAGATGTGTAATCATTATGTTTTTCTAAATAAAAGCAGCCAACTTGCTGACATCCAAATTGCGCCGTCCAGAGCTTAAAATAGAGTCAATGCCATTTCCTAAAGCCCATCACTCTGCTGAGGCATTCGCTGGCCTCTTGAAAATGAAGGGTTTATTTCATCTCTTACAAGCACTGACAGGCTGAGAAATCATTGCCGTGGTCTCCGGCTGACTTTGCCTCTAAACCTCTGGTTCCCCATGATTTTCATTGGCAGAGACCTGTCCACTGATGGGGAGAGGGACATGGATCAAAGGACCAAAGCCCAGCAGAGATGTTCTGGTTGGGAAAGGCCCTGAGGGACTCGAGGTTAAGGTTGCATTTCCTTGTGGTTAACTTTGATGGGGGTGGGGGCTTAGGTCCAGTTACACTCAGTGCTCAAAGTACGTGTGATCTTTGGTTTACCAACACATGCTGTTTTTACTTCTATAAAACCTGAGGTTTAGGTACAAGTAAACAAACGAAGAAGAGAATGTAAAGGAAGGCCCCAAGTGAAACCCCTGCTAGCCTTCCGGACCCAACCACAAGCACCTGCTCAATGCAGGAAAATTGCTGATAACCACCTGGGCAAACCCACACTCTGGTCCTCAAGTGACTTCTGACCTAGCACAGCCCTGAGCGTT
Source organism: Catagonus wagneri (assembly GCA_004024745.2). Classification (NCBI taxonomy): domain Eukaryota; kingdom Metazoa; phylum Chordata; class Mammalia; order Artiodactyla; family Tayassuidae; genus Catagonus; species Catagonus wagneri. The sequence goes on along the minus strand of PVHT020003144.1, from coordinate 6,118,769 downwards.
CCAGGTCCTTGTTCACCACCCATCGACTGAGCACCACTCCTCTAGCTGGAAACAAAGAAGTTCCCTGATGGCCCAGCAGGTTAAGGATCTGGGAGTTGTCACTGCTGTAGCTCTGGTTACAGCTGTGGCGCCAGATCAGTCCCTGTCCTAGGAATTTCCACGTGCCGAGGGTGTGACAAAAAAAGAAAAGAAATTCTTTATTTTTAAAACTGTAACTTTTTTTTCATACCTATATAGCGAACAGAAATGGATTCACAAACGTAGAGAACAGACTTGTGGTTGCCAGTGGGAGGGGGAGGGAGTGGAATGGACGGGGAGTTTGGGGTTAGTTAGATGCGAACTATGACATTCAGAATGGATGAGCAATGAGGTCCTGCTGTACAGCACGGGGACTATATCCAGTCTCTTGGGATAGACCTTGATGGAAGATAATACGAGAAAATAATTACAGAACAGAGACAGTACTGAAATAGTAGATGTTGTTATAGAATAGACAGTTGGTGTCAGGTGACAGAGGCAAGGAAATAAATTCCCAGAAAAACGCAGAGGAGGTTACCAACTCTTAAAATGCTTCATAGGCGAGGTTAAATTGCTGCTGGTCCTTGACCTGAAAATATGTTTCCAATAAAGAGATTGGAAGAAGAGGGGGCAGACTAATTCATCCAGGGATGAAGGGGGCCTGCTAATGTCATTTTGGACCGGAGGGGATCGCTGCCTACGGCCGGCTGGGCTGTTTGTTGCCGTGCCTCCTAACCCCTTAGCCCACTTTAGAGCTGACCTGGGGGCACAGTTGCCATCCTTGAAGAGAGGATCCCATCCCAGCATCCCTGTCAGTTGTTCCGCCTGAGGCTTTCTCTTCTCCCACAGATGCTCGCTCGGCCTGTAGACCAAGCGGCCGGGAAGTCCCTGAGTTTTAATGCCCCCAGGAAGACCCTTAGTCAGTAAGGAATGGGAATCAATGGGTAGATATCCCCACCTCCTCACCCTTCATTCTGCCTGACAGTTCCTCAGAAGGTCCCCAGAATGGAAAAATGATGCAGTGGACAGAATACTGACCCTTAAAGATAGCCGCATCTTAATTTCCAGAATCTCCGAATATGTCGTCTTATCAGACTTAATCAGATGAGATTCAACTAATGATCTCGGGACGGAGAGGTTCTTCTGGATTATCCAGGTGGGCCAAAGTCATTGCAAGGGTCCTTGTAAGGGAAAGAGGGAGACAGCAAGGTCAGAGTCAGCAGATATCGAAGATACTGAAGATGTTGCACTGCTGGCTTTGAAGGTAGAGGAAGGGACCACCACCCAAAGGTTGCAGGCTACCTTTAGGAGATGGAAAATGCAAGGAAATGGATTCTCCTCTAGGGACCCCGGAAAGGAACGCTGCCTGGCTGACACCTTGATTTTCCAGGACTTCGTCACTTCACACACAGTCACTACAACAACCTAGCGGGTCTCCTTGTGTACTGCGTGTCTCTGTCCTAATCCAGCCTTCATGGAGCTAACAGATCCTTCCTCCTGAAAGCACATTGATGAAACCAGCCCATAATGACTCTTGCGGCATGGATGTCACGTAAGTGTTGACTTTATGAGACACGAGCTCTGAGCCTGGTTATTTCTTTGTACATTCTAAGATCCCAAAACTTTGATGTGCGGAGGATTCTTTTACACTCTAGAGAGCATATTAAAAATGTGTTGTTTTTAGGAGTTCCCTTCGTGGCTCAGAGGTTAACGAATCCGACTAAGAACCATGAGGTTGCAGGTTCGATCTCTGGCCTTGCTCAGTGGGTTAAGGATCCGGCGTTGCCGTGAGCTGTGGTGTAGGTTGCAGACGCGGCTCGGATCCCGTGTTGCTGTGGCTGTGGCGAAGGCCAGCAGCTACAGCTCCTGTTAGACCCCTAGCCTGGGAACCTCCACATGCTACGGGTGTGGCCCTAGATAAAAGGCAAAAAAAGACCAAAAAAAGTGTTGTTTTTAATCTCTACCCCTGTGGTTGAGTGACTACATTTCCAGCTCCAATTAACGACCTTCTTATATTCAAGTCTTTTGCATTGTGACCTTGTCTTCAGGAAACAGTCTATTTCCCATGCTCTGAGTAGCTAAAGGTTATAATCCCCAAGAGTTACAGTGAGTACAGAGACCTCACCTGAGTAGCCCTTTGGCTGTAGCAAGCCAGTGTGAGGGAAATTAGCATCAGGTGGAAGGTGCAGTATGTTAGCGTAGCCTAGGCCTGACCGTGAGCTTGGAGAGCAAAGGGAGATAAGATATTAGACTACGGGCCCATACCTGGACCAGGCCTCCCAATGAAGAGTATGCAGGTGCAGGTGCGTCACACACCTGGAGGAGATGCTGAACCGCTGCACCAGCACAGGGCCCAAGGGAAGCTACTCTGTGTTAGAAATACAATTTCACAGACAGTAGCCACACAGTTTACAGACAGAACAAAATATCTCTCTTCTATTTTTTGTGGTGTCATCTCTCTTAAGCAAAGGCTTTCTTGGAAGGCTTTTTTTTTGGGGGGGTGTATTTTTTTGGAAATGTCTTTGTTGCACTTTTTTTTTCCATTTTGTTTTCTACTTCAATTTTGTATCCATCTAAGATGATGGATGTTCACTAAAGTTCTGGTACGTTAATAATATTATTATTATTGGTCAGGTTGTGTGCCAAATACCATACTTACATCTTTGTACACCATCTTTGCACAATCTTGTGAAATTAGGTTTATTAGTATTTTTTTTGGAGGGGAAATGTCTTTATCTCACTTTCATTTTTTTTTACATTTTTAAAATTAATAGACCTTATTTTTATAGTTATTTTATTTTATTTTAGTCTTTTTCATGGCCACACCTGCGGCATATGGAGGTTCCCAGGCTCCGGGCTGAATCGGGCTGTAGCCGTCAGCTTGCACCACAGCCACATCAATGCTGGATCCCAGCTGCATCTGCGACCTACACCAGAGCTCATGGCAATGCTGGGTCCTTAACCCACTGAGGGAGGCCAGGGATTGAACCTGTGTCCTCATGGATACTAGTCAGATTTGTTTCCGCTGAGCCACGATGGGAACACCTGAGAGCAATTTTAGGTTTAAAGAAAACCTGAAATTACACAAAGTCCTATACAGTTCCTCTCGTTCCAGTTTTCTCCGTTATTAACATCTTGCACTGGTGTGGCAGAGTTGGTTAAAATTGATAAGCCAATAATTGATATGTCATTGTCAACCAAAGTCCATCGTTTACACTATGGGTCCCTCTACGTGGTATGCAGTTCTATAAAGTCTTACTAAACGCATGGCATCGTAAATCCACCATTATAATCATATAAAAAACAGTTTCACTTGCCTAAAAAATCCTTGACCTTCATTCCCTCTCTTTCAACCTTCCCTGGAAACCGGTCTCTTTATTTTTTGAATGCGGAAATTGAGGAAGAGAGAATTAGGTAACGTCCCCAAAGTTATAAAGTCACCTGACTGCTAAGTCTATATTTTCAATCATCCTGCTACCTATTATTGCACATCTTATAGTCCACCGCAATTTCAGCATGTATGTACTGATGATGAACAAGGAGTAAGTGCTCTGCCTTTGCTTCCTGAGCCTGCCTTCCTGGAGGCTGCTGAGGGCCCTGTGCCAGAGCTAGAAAATCGTTGACCTGCAGGATGAAATTTACATTCCTCAGTGTGGTATGCACGGCGTCCACAATTTGGCTTTATTCACTGCTGCATGAAAACCACCCCAAACTCTGTGGCATAACAAGACCACTCCTTCATCAGGCTCTTGGAACTTGTGGGTGAGGAATTCAGACTTGGCACGACAGCAATGCTGTGTCTCTGCCATCTTGGGTCTGGAGCCTCAGCTCAGAGGATTCCACTGTCCACGGCTGGAATCTTCCGGACGCCTTTCCACTCACATGTCTGGTACCTCTGAGATATGGGAGGTACGATGACCAGATATTGAGGGGATATGAGAGAAGGTGCATACCATCAGGATGGCACAGAAGTGAGGAAGCCAGAATTGTACTCTGTCCTTACGAAATTCAGACGGTAAAGCGTCAACACGGAGGGGTGATTCCTGGGTTGACCAGATAACCACCTCCTGGACATACCAGGATTCTTAGGGAAGGCTTCAGCATGACGGCAGGGGCATCAGAGGTCCAGTTGCTGATGTCTGATTATAATTAAAAGTGAAGATATCAGACGCAAGTCAGAGGTGGACCCTTCCCTGCTCGGAGAGCACAACACTGGACTCTCCCCCATGGATACAGTGGCCCTTAATTCTCACGTAGCGAGAGAGAATTTGAACCAGGGGACGGCCAAATCAAGACATATGGCACTGACGCAGTGCCTGTCCCGAACTGGTGTACCGACTGGACCACGTGTCTGAAATGTTGCGACCGTGGATGGTTCCAAAGCTGGAAGAGTCCATCTTCTCCCTCCTCTCATCTGTCCCCTAGCGACTCCAGGGTGAATGGTTTGGATCAACACAACTGCAGGAAGTATTGTATTGTTGTCCCAGGACCCTGACTTTCTCAGGTACTGGAGCATCCGGACTGCAATCCAGGCCAAAGCCCGGGTGGACACCATGCTGCAGACAGCCGGTGAACTGTGTGTGACACTTTTCTGCTCTTCAGGATGACAGGGGTCCCCAAGCTACGGAGGAAGATTTGGAAGTGGTATTTCCTGAAAGGTCACAGATGATGGCCTTGTGACACTTGCTGGGATAACGTCTCTCTCCCAGCTTGTTCTTATAAATGACGTACAGTCACCAGCCGTTTCTACCAGTGCTTTAGTGCCCTCTACGGCCACGTCAGTAAGTGGCCTTGTCCGTCTTGGATGTTTAAATGGTAAGAGTTGTCTACAGGCGGGGGTACTGGGTTTAGGAACATCCTTTTGATTGGCAGCATAGACAGAGGAGTAAAAATTATCCAACCTGAGACTGATCTCAGAAAAGATTTGGCCTCGGAATTCCCGTTGGGTTTCAGTGGAAACGAATCCAACTAGTAACCATGAGGTTGAGAGTTCGATCCCTGGCCTCGCTCAGTGGGTTAAGGATCTGGTGCTGCCGTGAGCTGTGGTGTAGGTCACAGATGAGGCTTGGAGCCTGTGTTGCTGTGGCTGTGGCTGTGGCTGTAGCCAGCAGCTGTAGCTCCAATGGGACCCCTAGCCTGGGAACCTCCACATGCCGTGGGTGTGGCCTAGCCCACTGCACGGACTTCACTCCTTCCTTGCAGGCTCAACCCGTGCCCGCCATGAAGAGGACGGAAGGCAACTTCCCACCACAGCCGTAGATCTGGTGGTGGATGGCAGAAGCCAAGGTTCTGGCATGTCCATGACTTATTGCTTTTGCATCCCGGCCCCTGATCCTATCAGGAAAGGGGCTGGTGTTTTCCTGACCACACCTCATAAAAACTGCTTAGTCCAGGAGTTTCCACTGTAGCACGGTGAGTTAAGGATCCAGCATTGCCACAGCTGTGACATAGGTCGAAGCTGTTGCTTAGATTTGATCCCTGGCCCAGGAACTTCCACAAAGGCCAATGTGGGCCAAAAAAAAAAAAAGGGCAAAAAGAGCTTCACGGTTCAAGGGCCAGGCCCCTTTCTCAGTAACGACATCCGCGCTGCTAGATCTCAGGGCTGTCCTTGCATGAATGGGCGGTGAGGAATCCCAGCAGCTGTGGATCATGTCCACATGAGTTTCCGCAGCGTTTGCTGCCCCAGGGGGCCTAGGTTGCCTGCTTTGGGGAGTGAGCCAGCCACCATGGGCTGGAGATACACTTGGTTTCCTAACCACTGGAGCGGCAGGCAGGCTTACAAAAACAAGGAGATTTTAATGCAGAAATCAAGCCAGGCTCTGAAACCTAGTGGACTTTCTTATCTCAGGCCATCAGTAGCCCAGTGATGCTGTCCAGACTCAGAGGATGTGGAGACCCTGCCAAAGACATCTACAGCCACTGAAAATGTTGTCCTCTGATCCAACCTAATTGTTGGCCTACATCTTTGCTATAGTCAACAGAAGGGACTCTTTGAGGTAGCTTAGTTGTTCTTTGCATTGCATTCTTTTTTTTTTTTTTTAGGGTCGTGCCTGTGGCATATGGAGGTTCCCAGGCTAAGGGTCGAATTGGAACTATAGTCCCATCAATGCCAGATCCAAGCCACGTCTGCAACCTACACCACAGCTCACAGCAATGCTGGATCCATAACCCACTGAGCGAGGCCAGGGATGGAGCCCACGTCCTCATGGATGCTAGTCAGATTCGTTTCCACTGAGCCACCACGGGAACTCCCTGCACTGCATTCTTAAGGTTTCAGAACCTGCTCATGAAACAGCAAAAATAATTTTGCCATTTCCCTCTTCGGGGGCCTGGTCAACCCATATGTTATGGGCGTCAAGGAACTCACATGCCTTGTCGACTACAATATCTAATGTTCCGGCACGCCCCGCAGGTGCCTCAGCTGCCTGCCTTCTGGAACGAGGAACATCGTAGACATCACCGGGTACTCAGTTCTGCCGCCTTGGCCTCTGAGAGCATTGACTCCTTCCTGGGTCTGGAAGATGTTCTGACGTGTGCCCATCGGCAGGGCAATGACTTACTTAGCAGCCCCTGGGGGACCCAGTGTTGGAAGACTTGTCCAGCCACAGAAACTGTGCCATTTGTAATGATGAAGAGCTGGCTGTGCTCAGAAGGAAGAGTGAAACCACAGAAGTATGAACTTAATCTTAGGTTTCTCAGGGGCTCACAAGTGGATTGAAGAGGCAAGACCTGTACGCAGAAGAGAGTTAAAGAATGATATGCCTATTTCCAACCCTGTGTTAGGCTTCGAATAAGTGCATCGCAGTCATCAGAGATGTGCTGTCTTGGAAAGACAAAAATGAGCCAACGTCCCTTCTGTGTGGAGGGATTCAACAGGCAGCATGACACTGAAGCCTGTAATCAAACTATTACAGATTTCCATGTACGCTATTAAACAGATACTGACTTTCATGAGGTTATATCAAGATTTATTGGCCCGAGAGGTATATATTGACTGATAAGATGTTGAGGTCAATAATTACCCCCAGGGACAATAAATCTTTATATTCACAGACGCACAAATTCAATAGTCAGTGCGGTGTGTTAGATTAAACACAAATTTCAAGTTATGAGAAATATCTGGAAATCCCTTTTTATAACCATGAATTCTGACAGTTTATAATTCATCTTAAAACAGCGTATTTTAGATCAGATATGATATAATTCCAGAAGAGAATGTTAGTTTTATTTTTAATCATAGCCTTATGAAAAAAAAATCATTTTGTATACACCTTCAGGTTGACTAATTCTATTGCTGCAGTGAAGCTGGCAATTGCTACAGGACAAGTACTCAATAAACTTTTTAAAATGATATTAGTCTCATGCAATTTGATATTTAAATTTTTAATCAACAACAAAACTGATTAAAAAGTGTATGTTATATAATAATCATCCAGGTTTTAAATTCACTTACTCTTTCATTACAAAAATATCTATTCAGAACTTACTTTTGGGAAGGGGGCATATCAGGCAAAAAATTTATGTCACTGATGAAACTACAAGGATTTGGACTGTTTATATGAGTTCTTCACCTGAAATTTATTCAGAATTTTATTTGAATCAGAAATTCAAATGTCAGTACTTTAAAATTTGATGTCATTGAAAATTTTTTTATAAAGCTTGAAAAGACACAACACACTATCATTTCAAAGAGCTGTTTTTTTTTTCTTTTTAGGGCTGCACCTGCAGCATATAGAAGTTCCTGGTCTAGGGGTCAAATCAGAGCTGCAGCTGCCAGCCTTCGCCACAGCCACAGGAATGCCGGATCTGAGTCACATCTGCAAACTATGGTGCAGCTTGAGGCAAGGCCAAATCCTTAACCCACTGAGTGAGGCTGGGGATCGAACCCGCATCCTCATGGATACTAGTTGGGTTTTTAGCCCACTGAGCCACAGTGGGAACTCCAGCAATTGATATTCTTGAGAGAACGTATCTAGACGGGGGTCGCATGTGGTCTGGGACTGCAGGACCTTGTACCAGGGAGGTGACAAAGGGGACCTGCAGATACTTTAGGGCTGGTGTTGGGGACCTCTGGCAACAAAGAGGTGGGGACGCAAATGGATTCTCTTGCTGGGCCGCAGAATAGCAAGGCAAGAGCCCTTTCCTATGTGTGCTGGCCTTTGCATGTACCCACCGTGGCCCGTGCTGCTGGCCACTCTGCTTGCCATCTCCTGGCCCCCATAAGTGCCCTGCAGGCCCCTGCTCTCAGCTTTGCCTGTGTTCTCCTGTAGCAGGAGCAAAAATGTGTCCAAAGATTGGTCACAGGCAGCTGTGCTACCCTGGGCTTTGGGGACCGTGTGGGGAACTTGTGTTCAAACTGCACCCCTGTGCCGAGATCTAAGGTCATTCTTTCCAATCTTGGTGAGATATTGGGATGTGAGCTGAGAGTGGAACTTGACTTTCTTCTTATTCTCTGGAGCTAGATGGCTTAGGAAAACCCCTTCATTGTGAATCTGGAAGCAGGATGCAGAAGTAATTTATACAACTGTTAGGCACTTGATTAGTTCCATCTTCTGGCCATTGATACAAATGCGGACGTTGACAAAGTGGGGGCCAAAAAAGAGACAAAACAGAATGTACGTCTCAGGAAACTCGCAGGAGGACACAGATGGACTTGTCCTCATGGAGTCATTAAACGCTTTGAGTCCTGAAGCAATGGGGGTGTTCATAAGATACTGACCTCGTATGTTTGCTTCTCAATTGCTGAAAAGGAGCTTTGCGAAAGAGCTGCTTCTCTCACTCGAGTCAATCATCTGGCCACTTTTGGAAAAAGAATTGTAGAGGTAGAAGGGGTAGTGGTTCATCTTGCCCTGTAATTCTGCAAGTGGAAGAGGAGATAAAAAGACGTTGAAAAATTCAGCCAGAGGAATTCCCGCTGTGGCGCAATGGCATTGACAGCATCCGTCTCTGGAGGCCAGGACGAAAGTTCGATCCCTGGCCCGGCACAGTGAGTTAAAGGAGCCCGCTAGCATTGTCCCAGCTGCAGCATAGGTCAAAACTGTGGCTTGAATCAGACCCCTGGCCTGGAAACTCTTTATGGGGATTGATTGTGGCAGGAGGTGGTTCGAACTTCTTATTTCCACAGAGCTTGCTGGAGCTGGGTGTGTAGGTGCTGGCTCGGGATGCAGTCGGGTGTAAGTGCCATGTCTGTGCGGGCGTAGGAAGATCTGTCCATGCAGTTAAAATGTGCCTGAACGGATAGAATATTTAGCTGAAGCCTCCACATTCCTACAAGTGAACTCAAAATCCTGCTTATTTTTAGGGCAACTATAGTAATAACATTTATGATGAGTAACGAGAGGACCACAGTTTCCAAAACTGTGAAGGAAAAGAACTAACAGCAGAAGGTACCAGCTTTCAGGAGCGCCTGTTGTGGCTCAGCAGAAACAAATGTGACTACTCTCCATGAGGTTGTGGGTCCGATCCCCGGCCTTGCTCGGTGGATCAGAGACTGGGCTCAGTTGCTGTGAGCTGAGCTATGGCTGTGGCCGGCAGCTGTAGCTCTGATTCGACCCCTAGCCTGGGAATTTCCATGGGCTGCTAGAGTGGCCCTAAAAAAAAAGATACCAGCTTTATCATGGCACTCACTGTCACCATCAACCTCACTTTTCTCACTCTTAGTTTATCTGTCTTCCTTTCTCCTCTTTATTTTCATCAGCTCACTTTTTTAAATTTATTTTTTAGGACAGGTTTGGATTTCTAGAAAAACCACAAGCATTGTACAGAGGGCTCCCATTTACCCCACACGCAGATCCTTATTATTAACATCTTGGATTACCATGCTGCATTTGTTATACTTAATGAACCTATGTTGATGCATTACTCTTAGGAACAGTCCATATTTTATTTCCATTCCCTTAGTTTTTACCAGATGTCCTTTCCTGTCCCAGGAACCCATCCAGGACACCACATTTTGTCTACTTGTTATGTCTCCTTAGCTCCTTTTGGCTGTGATGGTTTCTCAGACCCCCCCCCCTTTTTTTTTTAAATGACCTTGACAGTTGTGATGCGTACTGGCTGGTTATTTTGCAGAATGCCCTTCAGTTGGGGTTTGTCTGATGTTTTCCTCACCATTAGACTGGTGTTCCGGGCTTGGGGGAGGAAGACCACGGAGGCAAAGCCCTACTTTTGTCCCATCTGATCCCAAGGGTATGTGACCACCAGTGTGATTTATCACTATTGCTGTTGGCCTTGGTAACCTGGCAGGGATTTCAGATTCCTCCTCTGTAAGTTACTGGCCCCCCCACCCCACAACCCCCTTTCCATAACGTCCTCTCTGTAAGGACGTCACTGTGCTTAACGAGTGGGGGGTGGCGGCTGTGTGTGGGGGGCTTATGCTCCACCCTTTTGAAGGTGGGGAAATTTGCAAAATGATATGACGTTCTTCTACAGGGGAAATTTTTCTCTTCTCCCTTATTTATGATGACTCGATCATTTTTTATATTGGTATGAACTTCGTAATTATTTTGTACTCTTGGTTGTCATCCAATATTTTATTTTTTAATGATTTTTATTCTTTGCCATTATTGTTGGTTTCCAGTGTTCTGTCAATTTCTACTGTACAGCGAAGTGACCCAATCATACATATCTACACATTCTTTTTCTCACATTTTCCTCCATCGTGTTCCACCAGAAGTGACTAGCTATAGTCCCCTGTGCTATACCGCAGTATCTCATTGCTTATCCACTCCAAATGCAATAGATTTTGTTGCTCAGATTGTTCTAGCTTTGGTCCTTGGGTGTTTTTGCAGTTGACTCCTATGGCCCTTTGACCTACTCTCCATTGTAGGTTTTGTCATAGTTGTTGAGAGTTTTGAGCGCTTCCTGACCTTCCGGAACTACAAGTCGCCCCAGTTTCATCTTGTGGATCTCCTGTCCCAGTCCTAGAGGACTGATTCTCCTTTCATGGATATTTAAAATGTTATGGTGTGTGTGTGGGTGTGGGTGGGTGTGGGTGGGTGTGTGTGTTTAAAACCATTGGCTGGATGACCTCTGCTTCTCCTTCAAGTTCAGTCTCCACCCCTGTCCACCGCTCTGCATCTAGAGAAGCTGACCTATATAGTCTGACGAAGAGGCCCTGGACCTCCGGCATACACCTGGGTGCTCACAATGGGGCCCTGTGGCGGGAGGCAAAAGAGGGCACGACTAGTGAGTCTGGCTACTTGTCCACTGGTTCTTCCTCTGCAGTGGGGTCTCCTTGGGCCTCACGCCCCGCTGAGGGTCTGGGCTCACTTAAGGCAGTCCCCTCGGCCTGCGCTCCCGTCTGCAGTACCCTCGCCGTGCCTTCCCGTCACCCTCCTTTCCAGCTCCCCACTTTGACCCCTTCCCTAGCCCAGGGCTCTGCACTGAATCTTATAGTTCCCTGCCACCTCGCCCACGCTTTTGCCAACAGACCTTTTATTAAACTCTTCAAATATCCTATTTTCATTGTATCATCTTTCTCCTGCGAGGACATTCTCCAAAATCTTGTAGGAATAAGGTACAGTGTGTTTGAGGAAGACCTGAAGGAGGATAGGCGTGAGTGTGAGTCAGGACAAAGAGCGACGGAGACCTAAACAGAGGAGAGATGAAGAAAAAGTGATCGGGTAGGACCTCATTGCTTATCCGTTCCCTTTTTTTTGGTCCTTTGTCTTTCTAGGGCCCGCACCCACAGCATATGGCGGTTCCCAGGCTAAGGGTCGAATCGGAGCTGTAGCCGCCGGCCTACGCCACAGCCACAGCAACGCCAGATCCAAGGTGCATCTGTGACCTACACCACAGCTCACGGCAACGCCAGATCCTTAACCACTGTGAGGCCAGGGATCGAAACTGTATCGTCATGGATCCTAGGCAGGTTCCTTAACCACTGAGCCACGATGGGAACTCCCTCATTCTAAGAGTAATAGTTTGCATGTACCAATTTCAGCCTCCTTCTCTATAGCACAGGGAACTATATCCAATCTCTTGGGATAGACCCTGATGGAAGATAATATCAGAAAGGGAATGTACATATATATATGCCTAGGTCACCTTGCGGTACGTAGAAACTGGCACCACGCTGTAAATTAAGTCTAATTAAAACACACACACACACACACACACACACACACACACACACAATCCAAAAATATATACAGGGAAAATAAAAAAGAAAAAGGGAAAGTGACCAGGACATACAGGTACGTTCCGTGCCAAAGGGAGATGATTGAATCAATGGCAGAAGATAGGTTTCTAATTTATAGCCAATCTTTAAGTTCTTATTCCTTGAACACTAAAGAATAATTTTAGGTCTGTGCGGGGATAGACACTTCTGTTTTAGCATTAAACCTTAGAGTTAATAATTTTAATATGTGGTGTGATTATGAATAACTCTTACGGTATCCTGACAATGTGTTAGACACTGAATTCTCAAGTAGATTAAGAGTAAACATTTCTGAGTAGTAGAAAACAACTGTGCAAGTTCCATATTCAAGCATTTATGAGGTTTTGTATTTCCACTGGGTTACTCTGGATATCTTCTTCATAAAGAAAAAAATGCTTATCATAGACAGTTCTTCAGATTTTGCAATAAATATGATGAACGTGTGTTCTCGGGTGAAAGGATCTTGAATCCCCAGGTTGTTTAGCATGCCTGCTGTACTATAAAATTTCCGACACATGCAGAAATGCAAACACAGTATTGTTACTACTTATAACAATCTAAAGACATATATTTTATCCATGCTAATTATGTCCTAGTAGGCACTTAATATAGATTTCCTAATTTCTCTCTCGAAGCAATCCTTTCTATTAGAACTGTGTGTTTTATAGATGAGTCAAGTGGATGGAGACTAAGATACTTTTGCCAAAACACACACACACAAGACGGCAAAAAAACAGGAATCACACCACTGGGACTGGAATTTGAGTCTTCCGAGCTATAAATCCTGTGCTTTTACAATTACACTATTAGTTAATGTCACCATTTACTCTTTGGGGACAATTACTTTTTAAGTATACAGTACACTAAACTATGAAAATTCCTTCTTGTGAAGGTTTCATTTTACACTGTGCACTGAATTTGGGGGCAATGTTGAAAATGCTTTTACTCTATGTCCTGTGTTTTAAATAAACTCCCACTTTTTCTTTTCTTGAAAGCACTTAAGAGTCTCTTCCTGATGCTCGCATATTACCAAATAAGACAGAACAAATATGCTTTCATGGTTTTGATTACCTTTTGGTGTCAAGGTCTTTAATTGTGGTTTTATTTCAGTGAAACAAATAGTCAAAATCATATTTGTGGAAACAAGAAATAAAAACAACATCTTTTTCTCCTCCTGAAGTTTTGAACTGTTGCTTGTTTTCTTAACCTGATCAGACTTTTGCTTTGGTGAAAGAGATTGGAGACACATTGTGTGAATCTTAGGAAAGTAGCTGATTTTCATCCATTCAGTAAGAGTTCACACAGGGCTGTTAACATCAGCGTTAAAAGACGCTGGGTCCCAGACAACTCCTCTGACTATGGTTTATCTTTTCATTTTTTGCTTTTTAGGGCTGCACCTGAGGCATATGGAAGTTCCCAGTCTAGGGGTCAAATCAGAGCTGCAGCCACCAGTCTACACTACAGCCACAGCCACAGCAATGGCCAGATCCGGGCCGAGTCTTTGACCTACACCACAGCTCATGGCAATGCTGAGTCCTTAACCCGCTGAGCGAGGCCAGGGATCAAACTCGCAGCCTCATGGATACTAGTCGGGTTTGTTACCACTGAGCCACGATGGGAACTCCTGACTGTGATTTAAATTATGATTTATTTGCCGAGCTGTAATGCAGTTTGTCCTTCCTTTCTTTCTTTTCCTTTTTTCCTTCTTCCCTCCCTTTCTCTTCCTTTCATTCCACAAACCATTTTGAATACTATATTTCAACATGTATTTTCACGGGCTAGGTGTCCTGCTCTATGTAAACTCAATCTTTTTCTCAGATACTGGTTGTAACTGTGTCTAAACACACTTGCCAGCTGTGTTACAAATTAAAATGTTTGGGACAGGAAGTTGTGAATGGCTCCCGGAGCCCCAGGCTATCAGGCTGAGAAGGTGCTCACAGACCTGGAACCTTCCAGCATGATGCCAACCCTGCATGTTTCTGGAACCTGGAAGTTGGGAGGATGGGGCTTTCTCCAAGTCACAGAGCCAAAGCAAGGACCCCTGTCCCCTGCACCTCGGGGCCCCCCACCCCCGGTCTGTTCTTAAGCAGGATGCTGCTTGCACAGGGTACTGACGGACTCATTCATTCATTCACCCGTTGGCTCACTCACTGATCACATAGGTACTGAGCATCTTCTCCAGGCAGGTGGGACACTGGGCTGGGGACAGGGCGTTCACTGTGAAGAGAACATTCATGACCCACCCTCACATGAGGGCACTTTGCTCCAGTTAAGGTAAGACGCTCACTTCCCTCGCTCAGGATGAAGCTATTAAAAACCATAACACCATTCATTAAATGAACAGACTCATCTCAGTACCGGAGAAACTTTAGAAGCTGATAAATTAGAGGACAGATTAGGGCTCTAAGAGAGAGAGAATTGGGAAGATTTTTTTTAGTGTTGTTTTGGGAAGGGGTTGGCTGGGTGAGGATTCCTTGTGGATACAGAGTGGGGGTGGGATGGGGTGGGAGCCTGTTTCCTGCACAGCAACAGTTTATGCAGAGAAGGGATTTTCCACTGGAAATTCAAGCATTTATGAAGACAGAAATAAATGATCATGTTTGTGCTTTCTTTGTGCTCCCAAGTTCTAAATGCTTTACAGATGCTAATGTATTAATCCTCAGGTCAGTACTTTGAGAAGGAGGAGTTTCACCTCTCTATTATTACAGAAAATGGACACTGAAAATGACCGAACTTGAAAAATCTCACCCCAAATCATGGATGAGGGATTGATGAACGGAATTCCAACTCAAGTGTGTGGGTCAGTGTCCCTGCCTTCGGCCACAGCCCTGTTTCTTTCGGAATGAAAAAACAGGTAGTACTTTATGCCTTCCTAGTCTTTCTCTGTACTTGGAGTCCACTTTCTTCAGTTGGGAAAAATTACTCAAACCTCCAACCCATTTAAATTTATGCCTTGTCATACTGCATTTGCTTAATGAATGCAAGCCCCTATATTTCCTTTCATTTGTGGGTTTATGAAGATCAGCATCATACTTTATATGTGGTTTGATTTTTTTTTTAAGACGTCTAACTTGCCATAATTAAAGGGACCTACTTGGGACAAAAACACTTCTCTCCTACTTGTAACAATCCAGCACTAAACATACCAAAAAAAAAAAAAAAAGAAAAAAGAAAAAAAACACACACAACCCGTGAGCTCAGACAAGCAGCACTTTATACTTGTAACACTCTTGCTATTCAGTATGTGTACCTTGCCCAGTTTCTGGTCTGGTCCTCTTCCCCTAGGTTTTCCTCTGTATCATTTTTGTGGCTGCTTCATTTCTGTTTAATATTTGCTTATTTTTGTTGAAATCCCCAGTGCAGAAACCCGCAAACCAAACAAACACTAACGGAAAATACTGAGCAGCTCAGATGTCCTTGGAGACACTCAATTTTTTGTGTGTGTTGTTTGTTTGCCACTATTTGTCATCCTCTGCTCAGAGAGATCAACAGTTTTTAGCACACAGATCAATATTCTCTTAACCCAGACCTAATCTGAGGAAAGTCTCCTGTGTTTCGCCTTGGCCTACGCCTGTCCACTGGAGTTGCCTTTTTTTTTTTTTCCTCCCCCAGCAATAATTTTGTCTGAGTAAGACAGCAATTTTTCATCCTTTGGTCAAAACTGTTGACAAAAGAGGGAATAATGGTTGCTGACATACGAAATGATAGATTTGACACATGGCGTGCTGAGCTGGGAGCTTTCACGAGCCAACCTAGAAAGACAGATAAGCGGCTGATGGCTGTCCTGACGTCGCAGACGCTCCTCACCCACCCCCGTCTCTAGTACCAACAACTGCCCTGATCTCCGCTTTTTTTTTTTTTTTCCTTCTGCCTTTTTCTTGAAGAAATTCTGTCTCTGACTCTGGACTGGGAAAAGCGAGTTAAACGCACGGCTGTCCTGCCCCAAATCAACATCCGTTCCCCGTCCCGCCAAAATGATCAATCTGTGCCCTTTCTTGAGGAAATATTAACAAATAGAGCCGAGGAGAGGGAAACAGATGGGACGAAGAAATTAAACCAGCAGATTTTCTGGACAGCATTCAATGAGCGGAGTTTTCTCATACCCAAACAGAACTGCTCTTTAATTTTTGTGAGCCAACCGTGGTGGTGGGTGTACCCCTCTGCCCGGTGCCCTGGTCTCCCCATGAAAGATCTGCACTGAAGGGCACAAAAGGGTCCCTTTCTGAGCCCTTCTGGCCAAAGCAAATCAGGGCTTACACAAAGCCAGCGCAGGATGGGGGTGAGGGGTGAGAAGAGACGTGCTCAGGGGCTCTAGATCTGGTCCCTGGGACACAGACACTGTGACCCTGATGCCAAGGGGCAGGGCTCCAGCCACGGATCCCCTTACATCTTTACACACAAAAGCTTCTTTCAGAATCTAAGCTCACCCAACAGGAACAATGTTGATTCCGGCCCAGGCTCCTCCAGAGGCATGTGTGCATATTTAAAAACCTGCCCCCATTGCCTGCATCCAGACTTCACTTGTATTCTTTGATTTGCAAAATGACAGCCACCAGCACTGGTCCCAGTCACCGGTAGCACATCCAATTTACCTTGTAAAATAAACCCAGCTCCACCCTCCCTCTGCTCTCCTTCCTTGGCCCATGGCACCATTTGCTGGGGGGTGGGTGGGTAGGGGGGGTGGCTCTGGCTTTTTCACCAAGGACAATTTGCCAGCAACAGGATATGTCGCCCCTCTGCCCTAAGTGGTACAATGTGCACAGCGTCTAAGGTGATGCTGTTTACAAAGCCCTCCAAACAGCTGCTTTTCACTTTCATTTAAAAGCCAGTTGGAGAAAGAATTTTTCAACCCACCTCCAAAAAAAGCGATCGTGTTCTTTAAAACCACGTCCCAAGTACATACATGCCAGATACATAAGGAAGAGATTAGAGATACATGATCAAATACATGTTTCAATGCTCAGAGCCAGTTTTCTCCCCCACCCCCTTTTTATTTTTGGTGTGTGTGTGTGCGCGTGTGCCTGAGTGTGTGTATGTGTACGTGTGTTGATGAGAAACATTTTTCTTGTGATACATTATTCGGCACATCCTATAGTATTTTTCACAGTTTCTACATGTTTGACGTTTTAGCCAAACCTGTTAGGAGGGGGAGTTACATGGAAGAGCTTCAATATTTAGCTTTCAATAATCACTGCCAATGTAAGAGCTGACGGAAAGTAAAGTGGGGGGGGGGATTTTTAAATAATTTTTAAGAGAGCAAAGATTTACCACAAATAGTTCATGAAAGGTAATGAAGTAACTTTGAAAAGATGTATATGCATATTTTGCGACGTGTGTGCTGTGAGGAGAAAACAAAGGGGGCGATTAAGCAGGGGGAAAAAAATCCAGCAGACACCAAAAGGTTCTCGTAATGAGAAATACTCTATAGAAAGCAGTTCTAGAATGAGCTGCTCTTTTTTTTTCTTTCTTATGAACTAAAATTCTCACAGAATCTTGAATTACCTGAAATTTTGGTCCGCGTGTGTGTTTGAAATTCATTTTCAGGTCACATGTCAGGGAGCCCGTGTTGCTCAAACAGTCCCTAAGTGAAACGTGTGGGCAGTCTTCTGCTATTTTCTTTTTAATAGCAATTTCGAGTACAGGATTGTTGAAATGTAGGATCATTTTTGAACACGCGCCCTGAGGCCACAGGACAATGAAGAACATTTCGAGGGAGTCGATAAAATAAAACTAAAAGAGGCCGCGGTGTTCTTTGGAAAGCCGTGCACCTGCTCTGGGTGGCCCTACCTCTCACCTTGGCCTGTTCTCCCATCAGCCGGCAACTCGCTTTGAAGCTGGAGCGACTCCAAAGCAAGCGAGAGTCCAGAGCTGCCTCTGCCTCACTTGGAGTCTTTTCAGTGGCGGCGGGGGGGGAGGGGGGGTGGGGGTCCCTCCGAGGCAGAGAATTTGCAGGCACGTCTTGCCAAGAAAGCGTTGACATGATCATCCCATCCCCCAAGAATCTCCCAGTAGACATGCGCCGACCAAACAGCTCACTGGCTTCCTCGTCCTCCCTGCCGTAGGACGTGCAGAGTTAAGGTGGGGTTTCTTGTTGCAGAATTAATCAGATTCATATTAGCAGTAGTAAATGTCACGCTGGCACCTTTTCCTTCTCACACATTAAGGTTTGGAGTCTCTGCTATGAGGGAATAATGAAGTCAAGATATGCGGTGCCATATACGGAGCATCTTTTTTGTCAGTCTGCATAAGAAATGAATTGTATCTGCGACTGAGGGGGTCATAAGAGCAGGGAGTTTGGAAGACTGCTTAAAGAAATGACATGTCAAAGGAAACCCAAACTTTTTCCTGTTTTTTTTTTTTTTTTTTTTTTTTTTAGCATATTCTACGTGGATTGCCTTTTGGGAAAGCATCCGCGAATATCCCTATGCGATAAAGTTTGGTTACTTTGAATGGCTGCTGACCCAAGTGATGTATGAGAATGGGATACTTGTGAGAAATACAAGTGAGCGGGCAGGAGGGGGCCCCGCCCCCAGAACTTAGTGGCTACAGGTTTATAATCGAAGGAAGAATGGGCGGGGAGAAGACACCACCTCACCCCCACCCCCCGTCTTCCTTATGCTTGAGTGGACGTCAAGCTTCCAGCATCAGCTCCCACGTGGGGCAGGGGAGTTTTCTTGCCCCTAGGAGGTCAAACTGGGACTGTCATGGCGTGATGGAAATGAGCAAAAAGGCAGTAACATATACCAAAATACGGTGAATCAGCTCAGGTTTCAGTTATGTTGTCATCTATCTATCTATCTATCTATCTATCTATCTATCTATGTTCCAAGGAGGTTAGGGGTCGAAATCGGAGCTGCTGGCCTACACAGTAGCCACAGTCACAGCAACCTGGGATCTAAGCTGTCTGTGACCTACACCACAGCTCAGGGCAACGCCAGATCCCCAACCCACTGAGCGAGGCCAGGGATGGAACCTGGATCCTCATGGACACTAGTCAGATTCATTTCTGTTGTACCACAATGGGAACTCCTCTCTATTTTTGTTTTTAGTGTGTACAGAGAAGCACGTCTTAGGAATTACTAACTTATTAACCTCACTGGGCAGAAAGTATGGTTCATTCTATCACTGTTTTGTTGTTTGGGAGCAATCTCATGCTTCTGTTGCTTGGTTTTTTTGCTAAGCAAGCCCACTTTCTTAAGTGATCATTAACTCATAGGGCTCTCCTGTATGTTTTCTACTTATAGTCCCCCAGTGGGATTCACTGCTTAGCCACTTACTTGGTCCCTTTCCTGGGTCCCTGTGGGTAGGGTGGTGACGTGTTCAGCGCTGGTGTCTCATAGCCTGAGGATGCCTCTCGGTTCTGCACGAGACCAAACGTTCCCTGGACCACGTGATTTGACCTCGTCCAGCCCCTTTCATCACAAGATGAGGATCATCATAGTACTTAGCTCAGAGGATGCTTGCCAAGATTAAGGTGATTTGAATCATACGAAATTCTTGAAATATCCTGCCTCATGGGCTAAATGCTTCCATAACTGTTAGTTCAATACATACTCATTCATTCTTTAATTTACTCCCTGAGTATTTCTTCGTTACTGGCTAAGCTGAATCTTTGCGAGAGTCAGGAAAATAATTGACTTGGGTCAGATGAATTGAGATGAGCATTGTTCTAAAAGCTGGTGTTAGCTAAAATTACGCTATGGAGTAGACTAGAGTAGCAGCTCCTAATCTGGTAAAAGAGGCAAAACATCCTCATTTATAGACTCTTGCCGGGTGGGTGTTACCGTCAGGCTTTTGTCAAAAGGTGTAAAACTATATGAACCTAGAAAACACACTGTTACCTCCTAATGCCAGTGTCTGTTTTGATAATCGTTAAATGAGCTTAATTGATTTATATGTTTGAAAAGTTACCCATTTTAAGTACAACTTTATGAGTTTTGACAACTATATATAGTTGTGAACCCTTCACCGCAACCAAAATATGGAAATTCTTATCCCCCCAAATTCCCTTGTGCCCCCTGGCAGTTTGTCTCCCCTACTCCAGGTGCCCGGCAACCACGGCTCTGCTTCCTGCTACCACGACTTTTGTTTATTTTTTAGGATTTTGCATGATTAGGCCCGTAAACTGTGTGATCTTTTGTATCTGACTTCTTTGACTTAGCACAATGCTGCAGAAAGTTATCTGTGTTGTTCACGCATTAGTAGTTCTAATAGCTGAGTACTATTCCATAGGATGGAAACATCCAAGTTTATTTATCTATCCGCCAGCAGATGGAAACTTGGGTTATTTTTATCATTCTATGCAAGAACACTTCCATAGATTTTTTTTTTTTCATTCTAATCTTTATGTGTGTTGGGGATAGAGTAAGATAATTACTCAGGTAGCTGTAGAATTCGCAGTCTGGGACCACAGAGAAGAGAGGAAAACCTAGAAGTTCCTGTCGTGGCTCAGTGGTTAACAAACTCAACTGGTAGCCATGAGGATGCGGATTTGATCCCTGGCCTCGCTCAGTGGATTAAGGATCCGGTGTTGCCCTGAGCTGTGGTGTAGGTCGCAGACGCGGCTTGGATCCTACGCTGCTGTGGCTGTGACGTAGGCCGGCGGCTACAGCTTTGATTGGACCCCTAGCCTGGGAACCTCCATATACCACGGGTGTGGCCCCCAAAATACAAAAACAAACAAATAAAAAACAAAGAAAGAGAGAGGAAAACCTAGGGAAATTTGGGAGACCACTGTGAATTAATTGCTCAAGAAAGTCATCAGAACCTTTATGGAATAAGCAGCCTGGTTTAACTATAAAACAGCACGTAAATAACAGCACGAGATATACCTCAGGTGATTAAGTGAAGAATAAAATGATGCCTACATTCAAATTTAGCAAGATAATCATCCTTAGGACTTAGGACAGGAATTTAAGAGGAAGATGACATTCCAGATTAGGAGACCCTTATGGTAGAGAAGTACAGAAGCCTGAGATGATTCAATATAATTTATGCTGATTTTTGGGGGAGCTCTTTTGCATCCGAGGTCTATGGAGGTTCCCAGGCTAGGGGTCTAATCTGAGCTACAGCTGCTGGTCTACACCACAGCCACAGCAATGTGGGGATCTGCGACTGCAACCTGCACCACAGCTCATGGCAATGCCAGATCCTTAACCCACTGAGCTAGGCCAGGAATCGAACCCATAACCTCATGGTTCCTTGTCAGATTCGTTTCCTCTGTGCCACGACTGGAACTCCAATTGATGCTGATTTGAATAAGGACCATGACAGTCCTAGTTTGACGTCATAGGGTCAAATGCTTTCTTACCCCATGAGAAGGAGGAGCTAATAATGTAAGTACCACATCTACTTGAAGAATGAGGAAGATAGTGGTCTTTTCCCACTCCTCACGTTCCTCGGATTATAAAAATATTGCCCACCTAACCCTCAAGTCAAACAGCTTCTTCACTTGTCTGCTTGTGTCTCTCACAAGTGTCCTATCTCAATAAATCTATTTCTTGCCTATCACTTTATTTCTTGCTTAATTCCTTCTGTGCTGAGACACAAAGAACCTGAGCCTCATAAGTCCAGACACCAGGTGAGTGATTCTAATTGTAACAACAACAACAAAAGAAAGGGTAGGTTCAAGTCCCAACCTGTATTGGGCAGGGTTTGAGTCAGAGATGTTCCAGTTTCATGTGGACATATATTTTTTAATTTTGCTGATTTTTAATTTTTCTAGGGATGGGATTGCTGGGTCATACAGTAAGTGTATGTGTGATTTTTTAAGCAACTGTCCAATTGTTTTACAAAATGTGTTGCATTCAGCAAGATATGAGTAAATAATTTCAAAACTGTAAAAAATAATTTTGAGCTTCATAGAAGATTTGATTCAATCCTAATTTTGACAACATCTATTATGACCCAGTGATGTATCATGTACCACTGGTAAGTACCACAAGGAATCCGCCACGAGATCTGGTCAACATCCATAAGTAATGTTAACACAAGGCAGGTTGGGATAAGTACTATCATAAAGATAGAAACAAATTTCTATGGGAGTTTATGAGAAGGAAGCCAGGATTATCATCAATAAACTGTTACTTAAAACTAAATAAAGTGATCCTTTCGAAGTAAGCCTTGTTCAATCCACTTTACTTTGGCCAGGCAATTAAACCTTTTAAAGCTGTTTTCTCATGGGAATGTTATGAGGTTCAAGCTGTTGCCCAAACTTGGCCTCTGTCCACTGGTGCCAAATAGAAAAGCAGAGGCAGAGTTTTGCGTGAAGGAGAAACGAGTAGCTTTTACTGCTTTGCCAGGCCTTGAAGACAGTGCCCTTCTTGGGAGATAGTAGGAAGGTATTTTAGGGTTTGGGAGTGGAAAACAGGATCACAGATAAAGATTGCAGTAGAGGCAAACTTTCATTCTTCTTCAGAGTTGGTTTTGGGCAGTCCTGGGATGGTTCTTGTGGTCCTTGAGGTTATCTCATTGTGACCTTCCTTCTGGAATGAAGAATGCTTCATCAAGTAGTTAACATCTTCTGTCAGTTGGCATTTCATTTCTGCAGAAGGGCTAAAAGATATTGTTATGAGTCTCCCTTGAGGGGAAACCAGGAACCTGCCCCAAGGCTGCACTGTTGTCTCTTGACTGCTCCTCCCTGGTCTCTGCATCACCTTCCTTCTCTCATTAGCAACTGTTTGAACCTGACCTTTGGAACTCTGTGAAGGTCAGGGAGGCTGAATGAAGCCTGTTCACTACAGACTAGAAATGGGATATTGAAAGGCTTCCATGCCCACGAGCCCCACAGGGTCCTGCTGGGTTTCAAAGTGAGCAAATATATGTAATAAAAGTTCTATAAAAAAACATCAGGAGGTATCAAAACCCAGACTGTACTTGTACTTATCTTTGACTTTGGGATTGCCACTTTTAAATACCATGTGTCATAGTCCTGAAATAAAAAGATCCTTCGAGACAGAGCATCTCATGTTTAATCTATTCAACTCACTTGAGGATCTTGTTAAAAGCAGACTCTAAATCAGTAGGTCTGGAATGTGGCTTGAGGTTATGCATTTCTAGCAAGCACCCTCACAAAAAACACGCTTCTGCTTCAAAGATTCAACCACCAGGAGCAAGGCTGGGGGCTTGCTTTTGTGTAGGGCCCACACTTCATTCAAGTTTTGCCAACATCCTTGACTGTCTTCATCAGTTTGGACTACCAGGACTATAGAGTCTTCCCAATAAACCACTGTATCCCTTAGCAACCCAATCTCCCGTGTTGTTTAGTCCAGAAACCAAGTACCCAGCTAACTGATTCTTGGAATGGAGTGGATTTTTAATTTCTCCTCAATTCCCAGAATTAACTCAGAAGATTCTTGGACATCTAGTATCTCCAGCAACAGTCCCCTTTCACATTAAGGTCACCTACAACACTGCATCCTCTGTTCATTTACTGTGTCTGATTCCTAATGGCAGTGATGATGGTCAGTATGTTTTAGGTTCATGATACAACGACTTTACACAAATTTTTGTGGGTTTTGCTCTGAGAGCACCCTTTCAATGGGGATGGTAGGCTTCTGAGTTGCCTAATGCTTTAGCACTGATACAAGATTTTACAACTTGCAAAGCACTTGCTCAAAGAATAATTTATATAAACCCTGAAGCAGTCATCATACATAAGACGTTCAACCATTAAACCTCTTTTTTCAGCTGAAAATACTTTGGGAGTTTAAATAAACTTTGAGGAGTCAGGTCAGATAGAAAGAAATGATGGAAAAATAAAAGCCAACCAAGTCTATTGTTTCTGTTCCCACATTTTAAATCTTTTTAATACCTACACTTTCCACCTTCTCCAGCTAAAGCAAAAAAAATGGATTGTAACAAAAACCGTAATGCATTTAAATGAAAAACACTCACTTGGTTTCAACTGTGTTTTATCCCATCAGAGTTAGTCACCTGACAATAGCTGATGTCTCCAGTGATTGAAGGTGGTTTTACAGTTCAATGCAACACCTTGACTTTGTACATTTATCTCCCTACTTTCCTAAAATAACACAACCTGGGCAAAGGGATTGAGCAACTGAGCTGGCATCTGGAGAAGAATCCCACTTGCACGTCCACATGATGAACACACATGTGAGAGCATTCTGCAGGGCAAGCCGACCAGTTTGAAGTTGTCATTCAGGAAAAGTTAATGTTGGTCCGGGGTGTGAGACCCTAGTGAAGCCAGAACAGAACCCCAGTTAGCAGGGTTGGGAAGGGGAATCATATTTAAAATCCTCAGATACCCAGGTAGCTGTGCAGGCACTGAGGACCAGGTCTTTTCGGGTCAGGTCAGCCTCAGCATTTATTCCTGGGAGGGACATGATACAGACAGCTTGTGGCGGAATAGTGTGGCTCACTAATGTGAATACAGACTTGCAAGCCA
The DNA here is from genome assembly GCA_004024745.2 of Catagonus wagneri. Taxonomy (NCBI): domain Eukaryota; kingdom Metazoa; phylum Chordata; class Mammalia; order Artiodactyla; family Tayassuidae; genus Catagonus; species Catagonus wagneri. The sequence goes on along the minus strand of PVHT020003144.1, from coordinate 6,094,185 downwards.
GAGAGAAGGCCAGGGAAGTGAGGCTGCCACTTTACACTGGACAAAGAAATGATTTGGTCCAGAGTTAGAGATCACATCTAGAACAGTCAATTTGAATTTTCCTTTGTCTTTTGACCTCTGCCTGAGAGATTTAGCAGGCATCTACCCAGTTGAAGATAGAATCCTTTTAAGTGGTTCAAGAGACACACGCTTGTCAAATATATTTGCTTTCCCTAAACTTATGAAAATGAAAAAAAAATATTACTGAATGTGGGACTTAAAGGCCTCTGCAAGGAGATAAAACTCAAAGCCTCTGGCCGGGATAAGAATTATCCTCCCACCTGTCTCTTTGTAATTGTTACAAATTCCCAAGCCCCCACCCCACCTTGAGCAACCTGGCCTACTCCTTTCTACCCTACTAGGAAAAGAATGAGACCCACTCCTCACCCTGCCCATATAGGGACCTTACACATCCCCAACCAACCAGCAAGCGTACAGGAAGACCTCATCTTTCTCCAGTCAATCACCAGGTCAACAGATATATCTTATGACCTCCACTCTCTCTCCATTGTATCTGGGCTATAAAAACAGATAGGACAACACGTTCCAGGTCGGCTCTCCCTGATCATCCGGAAGTCATCCGGTTGTGCTAGCAGTATCTCATATCTCAATGAACTTATCTTTCTTTTCACCCAGCTATGAATCTGGAAATTCTTTTTCCAACCCAAGCATAGACCACAACATTGAACATGATACAGATTCAACTGTTCAAATCCAAACTTGCAAGACTACATGTTTTAACATAGGTGACAGACCAAAGACCAAGTTCTTAAATTTTAAATAATTATAAATTATTAACAAAAATAAAATTTCCAAAGGAGAGGAGTTAAAAAGAAGAAATTCTGTATTAGGAAATTGAAAATAAAAAGAAAGCAGCTGTAGCATTAGTATTATCAGATGAAGTGATATCTTCTGCAAAGAAATGAGTATTGGAAGAGTCGCGAGTAATTTAGCCACCAAATAAGACCACAAAATGCTATATAAATTTTTAAATTAAAATTAAAGGAATATTTTTGATACTTCTTTCTTTGTCTTCAGCAGATAAAGTATGATAAAAATAAATATGGATTTAATAGCTTGCATCAAACTTTGCACCTGACAAATAAAAAATATGCATTGCCTTCAGAAATATTTGAGGCAATTATTTGAGACTCATTAAACATTTGTTGAGACAATTCAATGAACCAAAAGAGTTACATATTTATTTATTCCTCAGAATAATCCTGTGATATAGCTGTTGCTCCAGACTTACTGGAAAGGATGGAAATCTCACAGAGTAAAAAATTAACAGGTTGCATTATTGGAAAGTCCAGGTAGACTTGACACATTTTTAACCTTTTGCGGGGAGCAATTTTTTTCTATTTTTTGGTCCACACCATGTCATATGGAAGTTTCTGGGCCAGGGGTTGAACCAATGCCACAGTAGTGGCCCAAGCCATTGCAGTGACAATGCCAGATTCTTAACTCACTGAGCCATGAGGGAACTCCTTGGGGGGTGGTGGTGGCAATTTTTGGCTTACAAAACTGCAAAAAGAGGGCAGGTAGTTCCCTATGCCTCTCACCAGGCTTCCCCTAAAGCTGATAGTTTAACCTACAATTACCACTGGTATAAAACTGTTAACAAAAGACCTCATTCACATCTCACTTTTCTACTTACATTCTTTCTCTCTTCCTAGATCCAATCCAGGACCACTCATTATGTTCCTCCTTGGTGTTCTTCATTCTGTCATAATCCCTCCTTCTTAACTTGTTTTTCAGGATCTTGATACTTTCGGACAGTACTTGCTCCTTGGTTTACAGAATATCCCTCAGTTTCAGTATGTCTGATGTTTGCTCAGGTTGGATAGAAGTTATATAATTTTGGCAAGAACATCACAAGAGGGTACTAGTTTCTTCTCAGTCCTTCCTATGAGATTCACAAAGTTAGGTCTAATGATTTCTGGTACTGACTGAGCAGTTGGTCAAGGTGTTTTCTACTGAGTTTCTAGAACTATAAAGTTGTTATTTTTCTCTTTGTTACTAAGAGACGTCTTGGAAGAGATAGCTAAAGACTATGAAATTCTATTTCTCTTCAACTCTGGGATAATTTTTTAAAAATTATCATTTGCCAGGCAAGAAAGTAAATTAAAATAATCTATGGTTTTATTTTATTTAAAATAGAAGTTATAAGCCATCTCATTATATGATAAAGAGCTCCAGCAGTATAACTGCCATTCTACATTGACATTTATAGAAATGATACTCTAATTATCTTAGGGAAAATAATCAATCTGTTAGTTTCAGATTATTTAGAAACTAATAGAAATTAGAATGTCTTAAAATTAATTACAGAAACTATTAAATTATAGGAAAAGTCATATTGTTGAATTTCCATTAATTGATTTCATAAAGGCTTTTCTTGCTCACCACATTCCGAACACTACATTAACAGTGAACAGAGCAGACATGATCCCTGTGATAGTGATTGCAGTGTGGATAAACAAACTTTTTATCTTGGGAATCTTCGGAGGAAACCATAAAATAGGTCTGAGGAAAACAGGAGAGAAACAAACGAATGAAATAGGAGAATTAATAAGCAGATTGTGAATCGAAGTTGTGTCTTCTAGGAAACGTAGGTAATGCAGATCAAGGCTAATCAGAAAACTCACAAATTTTTCCCTTATTCTAAGAGTGTGTGTGGGGGATTAACAAAGCAGATAGGGAATTGATATAGGAATGTATAAAAATTATTAAGAATCACATTGAACTTCACAATGAGATCGTGTTTTCTCCCATCAAACTTAAAACAAAGACAGAATGGAGACACCCAGTGGGAATGGTTGTGCTAAGCACATCTTCACACATGATGGGTGACAAGGTTATTGGATCAAGGATTTTGATGGAAATTTATTTTTTGTATTACATTGATTACTCTAAAATGCTTGTGTATTTGGCCTGTCTCTAAGAAATATAAGATTTTATACTAAGGATATTCATTCATAGTTTTAGGCACAATAATAACCATCACAGCATAGTTGATAATAGTGAGAAAAATAGGAACAATCTAAATACCAGAACTGGTTGAGTAAACTATGATAGCTTCGTGCCATGGAATATTATGTGAGCATTAAAAATAATATTGCAGACAAAAATTAGTGATATAGAAGTGTATTTCAGGTTATTAAAGCATTTTTCCCAGATAATATGTTTAGTGTGATTTCTATGGTAGTCATATACAGTATCAATTTATGTATATCTAGAAACATAAACATTAAGTTATTAAGAGTAATTATTAGGGAGAAGCAGGATCATGGATAATTTTTACTCTCAAAACCTCCATTCCAATTCAAACAGAAATGAGTTGCCATTGTGGGGGTTATATCTGTCTATATCTATATCTATCTATTATATATATGCATACAATATAGATAAATATATTATATGAATATACATACATATATACACACACAAACACACATGTACTATTATATATATTTAACATATTATTTTAAAGACACTTAAGCTATAGTAAACTAGCTTTACTTCATATTTTATTTTATTTTTTATTTGCTTTCATTTATTGATTGATTTTTTGCCATTTTGTCATTTTTTAGGGCCGCACCCGCGGCATATGGAGGTTCCTAGGCTAGGGGTCTAACAGGAGCTGTAGCCGCCGGCCTATGCCACAGCCACAGCAACGCGGGATCCGAGCCACGTCTGCAACCTACACCACAGCTCACGGCAACGCCGGATCCTTAACCCACTGAGCGAGGCCAGGGATCGAACCCGCAACCTCATGGCTCCTAGTTGGATTCGTTAAACTCTGCGCCACAACAGGAACTCCTACTTCACGTTTTAGAGATAAATTTTTTTTTGTCTACACCCACAGCATCTGAAGCTCCTGGGCCAGGGATCAAACCCGCACTACAGCAGTGACAATGCCAGATCCTTAACTTTCTGTGCCACCAGGGAACTCCTTGGGGATCATTTTAACTTGCCTTTTCACTTTTCAACTATGCCAGTTAATCTATTTGCAGAAATTATTTTTCCTTCCCAGAGGGCGAGAGTGGTGCCTTTAAAAATCCGTTCGCAAATTGTTAATACAGTTTTTAAAACTTGGGGTCACTTACTGCTTTTCATCTACTGTGCCTTTGTACATACCTGTCCTCTATTTTTCAAGGGCGTTGACTATCCCCCAGTGATTATCTATAAGAAGGGGCCTTTGAAGACTGGTGATTTCCACATTCTTAGAAACAAGTAAACAAACAGACAAAGACTGAAAACTTAGCCTCTCTCCTTCTGTTTCCAGCAAATCTGGGAACTTGGTGATTTTCACAACTCAATGCCCAGTGGTTTGTACTTTACACTATGTTTGGAATTTTTTTCCATTTAAACTTCCCCTTATTTACAGTTGAGTCACTTAATCATTATTAGCATTTCTTTCCATTGGCAATCCCAGCTGCCTTGGCTGCAGTGTGTTACCTGGTCACATCTGCTCCCTTTCTGCTGTCACAGACCAGTGCATGACTAGCTGGGACAGTTAGAGACATGGCGCAGTTCCCATTTTAAAGATTTTTCATTTTGCTTTTTTCTCCAAAACACGAATAATGGATTCTTAGCCCTTTCTCCTTGTCATACCTCTGTGCCGTGAGGCATGGAAAGCTCCTCCATGCTGCTAACTGTTCCCATTGGGGTGCAACCAGGCAGGGCGCTGGTTCCACCTCCTGAAGAATACAGAAAACTGCAAAGTTTATAGTCCCTGGTAGAGAGGAAATACAGATATCCGGTAATAATTTCATTAATGAATAACATTAGAGAAAATGGGGTGGTATTTTTGCATTAAATCATGAATAACATGCATTGTCTAACAGGAATCATAGAGGGGAACAAACATTTGGAGGCTTTTTCTCAAAACCAACCCCCCCGACCCCATCACAGAGAGAGAAATATGTACTCAGACAACTTGCGCTGGTTAGGTGGTAATTCAGGTAACCAACAGGTTTGCTTAAACTATTTTCACTACTTAAATAGGTAATTATGACAGGAAATCTCAGCATTAAAAGGCATTTTTATGACACTCCTTGAAAATAAATGTTATTCTAAGTCGTGTTGGAATAACTGACAATTACACATGATGCATATGTATGTGTGTGTGTGTGTATGTGTGTGTGTGTG
>PVHT020003144.1:5997148-6087992 GCA_004024745.2 Catagonus wagneri | reverse complement strand
TGAGTGTGAGTGTGTGTGTGTGTGTGTGTCTGTGCGCACACGTGTGCAGAAGTCCTGACTCTCCCAGAATCCCCATGCAAAAGACACCTGGATTTTTTTTCTTTATGAAGAAACATGAATTTCAATGCACTTCCTTTATAACTAAGTCAAGATTCCAAAGACTTTAAATTTCCTGTCTTTAGCTCCGGTTATATTCCAGAAACTACGTCTGAAAACTGAAATCAGGTATTTTCAAATTAGAGAAATTCTGTAAGAAATTTACTTCTTATTTCTTTATTACAAGTGTTTTGAGTGTCCGTTTGGTGCCCAGCACATAAGTAATACCTAGCTGCTATTCACTAGGCGCCCATTGCTCCTCCTAGGCGTTGAGGGTAGGAGAAACGTGAAGCAGAACGCTCATTTGAAAAGCACACATTCTGATGATTCCTTTCACTAGAATTGTTTCTATTTCCCTTTTTATCTTGGTTTCCTCTTTTGTAAAACAACAAAAATTGAACCACAAGTGCCATTCCCTCTTTGAGGATACCCTAGAGAGGCAACTGTTTATGTATTTGCAGTTGTAATATTGTAGGCCCCCCCGCCCCCGCCCGCAGCTCCCCTCATGAGGAATGTGTGGCATTGTGGTTAAAAGCACAGAATCTGACAGAACTGGTTGGAGATCTCAGTTCTGCCTCTTACTGCCATGAGACTTTCAAAACCAGTCCTGACCTCCCCATGCCTCAGTTCCCCATCCGTAAAGTAGTGATGACATTATCTACCATATTTGTGATTTGCAGGATTAAAGGCTGAGCACTACACCTCTCGCAAAGCAAGTGTTTGATTAATAGTAATTGCTATTGATATCATAAATGACATTGATTAATACTGTTGGAAGAAAGTCCTCCATAACTACAGGCCACTCTTTTGAGACAAGGTCCAGGATAGAAAATGAGTATGGCCATTTGTTTTGGCACACTTTTCTGACTGCTGCAGCTTTACATTAAGTCTTGAAGTCAGGTCTTGGCCACCCTTCAGCTTTGTGCTTTTTCAATATTATGTTGGCTATTTTGGGTCTTTTGCTTCTTTATCCCAACTTTAGAGTAAGTTTGTCCACAAAATGGCTTGCTGGTGTTTTGATTGGCCTTGCACTGAGTCCACGGATCAAGTGGAGAGGTACTGACATCTTGACAAAATTGAGTATTTCTACCCATGACCATGGGCTATTTCCCGAATAGTTTTTCTTTGATTCTTTCACCAGTTTTCTGTAGTTTTCCTTACATAGATCTTGTACATATTATGTTAGATATACACCTAAGTATTTCATTTTAGGGGGGTGCTAATGTAAATGTGATTGTGTTTTTTTTTAGTTTCAAATTTCACTGTTTGATTGCTGCTACATGGGAGAGTGATTGACTTTTGTATATTACCTCGTATCCTGCAACCTTGCAATCATTACTTATTAATTTCAGATTCTTTGGTCAATTCTTTTTGATTTGCTACAAACAAGATTTCTCTACAAAGAAGCAATGAATAGTCCAATTCCTGTGCCACAGCGGGAACTTGTAGCCAATGCTTTTTATGGACGTTTCAAGCTCCACCATTCAAGAAACTCTTGTCTCCCCATCAGGCAGGAATGTATGTATAGGAAACTTGCCTCTATTGTCCATCTTCAGTCCAAATATTAAGATTTGGCACATCATGAATGTTATTTATGTCAGGCTTATTTAATGACTAAAACCTCTATGTGTAGGGAAGGGTTCTGACAGCAGCAGACAGTGGGTGGATGAGCGCCCTTTGGATTATGGTGGGTCTTAGGAGTTCCCATTGTGGCTCAGTGGGTTAAGAACTCAACTAATATCCATGAGGATGTGGGTTCAATCCATGGCTTGCCCAGTGGGTTAAGGAGTTGCCACAAACTGTGGCATAGGCCAGTGCCTGCAGCTCCGATTCAGCCTCTAGCCTGGGAACCTCCATATGCCTCAGGTGCAACCCTGAAAAAAGGAAAAAAAAGAGACAGGGGAACCCCTTATGCATAGCACACCATTCTCTCAATCTTCCATCAAGCAAGGACTTTGTGCTTGGTAAACAAGTCTCTGTGATTGACACTTTGTTTCAGTTCTTATCCTACTGGTAATGACAACTTCACAACAGGACTCGGTGACATTCCTGAGATAAAACCTTTTCCAAAGAATTCTGGATGATACAGCTCTGTGGACTATTCATTGCTGCTTTATAGAGAAAAGGCTCTTTAGTTAGATAAGTGGATGCTCACCAGGCGCATTGGAATTCAACTGCTTCTTTTTCTAGGAGCCGTTCTTGTACTATCACTGGGTAGCTGCCAGATGTCCTTGACCCAGGAGCCTCAGGAATCTCCCTGGAAGACATTTTGACACACAGCTGTCCATATGCTTAATCCATTTCATTTTGCATTTATGTTTGGGTGACCTGGGCAGTGCCATGCTCAGCTCAGAGGTCAAGGTTTTACCAGCTCAGGTTCATCTGGGAGCAGATATGCTGGCACAAGGATCCAGTCCCTTCAGGGAACAGCAAAACCACTCTTCCTTCTGAGGATGCCCATTAGCGCGTCATATGAGGGTATGTGGCCTGAATGTCTGTGTCCCCAGAGCACATATGATGAAGCCCAACTGTGGGTCTGGTGGCATTGGAAATGAGATTTCTGTGGCATAATTAGGGTCAGATGAGGTCATGAGGGTGGGGCTGTCATGACAGGATTAGTGTCATAAGAAGAGACACTAAAGGACACTCTCTTTCTCCTTCACCATGTGTGAGAAGACACAGTGAGGAGGTGGCCACCTGCAAGCCAGGAAGCCCACTAGTATCAGGAACCAAATCTGCTGACACCTTAATATTGGTTATTCAGACTCTGGATCCGTGAGAAAAATTTTTTTTTCTTTTTGTGGATGCACCTGCAGCAAATGGAAGTTCCCAGGCTAGGGGATGAATCTGAGCTGCAGCTACAGCCCTACACCACAGCCATGGTAACATCGGATCCAAGCCACATTTGCAACCTACCTGGAAGCTTGGGGCAAGGCCAGATCCTTTAAACTACTGGGCAAGTCCAGGGATCAAACCCGTATCCTCGTAAATGTTATGTCGGGTTCTTAACCCACTGAGCCACAACTGGAACTCCAACTTTTGTTGTTTTAAGCCCTCCCCAGCTATGGTATTTTGGTAAGCTTGAGTTGATTAAGACAGAGGGTATATAATTCTTGTTCCTACTGTGCCCACTTTGTCTGCTTGTATATAAGAGATATATAGAAGAAGATTCTTTTCTAGAAGTGACCTGTGGCAGAAGAATTCCATCTCACCCTCTAGAAGCAAGTGAAAGGGAGAGGTGTTTTCCTGGAAGATTTCAAGTCACGTATTGCATCTTACTGAGCTAGAACGGAACGCTTTCTGTGTGTGGATTTTTCAACAACGCTTAAAAGGCATGCTGCACCGAGTCTTCCTCTCCTGGGTTGTAGGCCTTGCTCAGCTCAGTGGGATGGCTCAGGGCAAAGGCAGTATTGCCTGTGTATACAAATAGAGTAATAACAGAGTCATTTATTTTCTCCTAATCCTGTATTTGTGAAAACACAGTAAAAGATTAAATGTCCCTATGGTGCTGAGCAAATCACCTTTGCATTCTGGATGGGCCAATTCAGATGGAAACAAGATTACAGAGGCTTTTGAAAATACTTTTTTGGGAATGTGTGTCCAACAAAGCTTAAGGATATCTCATTATCTAATCATTCAAAAAGCCCTCTCCTGCCACCCCAGATGGGGTAAAATTGATACCTAACCTCCACATTTTTCAGGCCACTATGGGTTCTTAGTGAGGATCCCACTGAAATTTGTTTATTATTTTTTGAAATTTTTATTTATTTATTTTGTCTTTTGTCTTTTTAGGGCTACACCTGCAGCACGCAGAGATTCCCAAGCTAGGCATCGAATCAGAGCTACAGCTGCCAGCCTACACCATAACCACAGCAACGCCAGATCCCAGCAGCGTCTGTGACCTACACCACAGCTCAAGGCAATCCCGGATCCTTAACCCACTGAGCGAGGCCAGGGATGGAACCCGCATCCTCATGGATGATAGTTGGGCTTGTTAACCATTGAGCCACGATGGGAACTCCCCCTTGACATTTATGAGGAACCTGTTTAAGTGCAAATATTGTATGGGGCTCTGGATATACAGAAATAGCTAAAATGTGATCTCTGACCTTAAGGATCTCCCAGACTACAGGGGCCCACATACAGCATAAAGGAGAATTCTATCTCAGCAAAGGAGCACACATGCCACTGTGCAGAGAGGGTGCGAGACCAAGTGACATGTGAACCATAGCTTGAAAAGTGAAATGGAAACTCTTGCAAAGAAATGGAACTTTCTACAAGGATTTTAATACATTCAGACTTGCTCTTGGAGAATAATAAAATAGTCGAAATTTGCCTGTGGTTTCTTCTTGTTTCTGATTCCCTTACTTGGCCCCTTCCCACATTACTGTTTCCCACGGCTGATGGATTCAGGGCCCTGAATATCTTTGCTATATATCGATCTGGGACCCTGAGACCTTCTCCCCAGGAGAATTGTGCAGAGGCTGCCTCCCCTGGCCTGGGCCTTCTACTTGTCATCCTCTTCTGTGCATAGTTCACTTAGAAAAATTACCTGCCCAGGGGCTCTTTTCTGCAGAGTCAGGTTGACTGTGTCTTTGGAAGAGTTTTCTTCGTGTCTCATGTCTCATGAGCCAATGAGAAATGGAAAAACCAATGGTCTCCTCTTCTCCCAACCTTCTGGAGGAAATATGTTTGCCTATAACCAGGAATAATAGTGAAAGTATTTAACAACCATTGAGACAAGGCCACTGAACTTTAAAGACAGATGCCAGCCATTGGGCTCAAGCAGGGTCCTGGAAGGAAGGTATAGCGGATTCTGGAGGCTGTTTGGGACCAAAGTAGGGGTGGTGGAGGCTGTGGTGCCTTGGGGAGGGGCTCTTTCAAGTTCATGCTACCTACTGGAGTGGCCTATGTTGATATGCCGAAGACGTCTTTATGGTAACTAAGTAATCTGATGACCTTACTCAATAAGGGAATAGAGAACTCACTATTTGGCTCCAATAATGGGAATTTTAGGAGGGTCAGAAAGGGAAGGTGGTGTCATAACGGCCTGTTCTCTGCTTCTCTCCTCCTGCCCCTTCACTCCATTCTCTTCCTCAGACCCAGGCACAACACGTAGGTAGTTGCTAATACCTCCCTGTAGGAGTAACCTTGATTTTAGGTATTAGGGCAATGATTTTCAGTTATGAGAACCTTATCCAAGTTGCAAAAATGCCTTGAATTTTCCCCTTGGTACTTTGTTCAGGCTTTATTTACTTTGATTTAAAACCATATGTTTCTTTTACCTTTTATTCTACCTAGGCTGGGAACGCCAAAGGTAAAATTCAGTGCTTCTTTTGGAAAGATGCTTCTGCATGAACTTCTGCAGATTTTGGGTTTACAAATCTGCATGCTTTTATAGACAGATTTTTCAATATCGGTATGAAACACAAAAAGATGAGCATTTATTAAAGGAATCTTTAAAATGTAATACAATGGCTCTGTAATTAATGCAAGAAAAGTGGAAAGTAGATAGATGTACCTCAATTTGCAAATAAAAATTTATACTGAACTGCTTTTGGTTGGCATGCAAACCAAGTAAATGACTCTTTAATGTCACTTAGGAAAGGCAAGTTAGGTAGAAACCACTGCCATGCTTCTCCAGTGACCACTGAAATAAATGGTAATATAATGTGTGGGAGCTTTAACAACAAATAAAGTTTTTTTCTGACTTAGCAATTACTAGACAGTTCCTGAATACACTTATTTATTTCTGACAGCACTGGATTTTGCATTCTCTATGTTTATTTGTAAATAAGCATGGAATTCGCTCTAGAAGGCAGGTGGCAGGAAATATTTTCCAACCAGTGAGAGTTTGCTCCAAGTCCATTTTGGGGATGTGGTTGTTTGGGTTTGTTTCATCTCTCAGTTTCAGGTACCACCACTACAGTTACTCGGCATGAGTCAGCCAGTCTGCTGCAGAGGAAATTTCTGTAAGTTCCCAGGGCATCCTTGTACCTAAGACATTTGTCCAAATGGAAGCTTGAGCAAATGTGAGAAGAATGAAATCTTGCCACGTTCGTGATGGTGCATTTTCCTTTGTTTCTTTCAAACAAAGTTCTAAATAGGTCTTTCAGGATCAGGGGAAAAAGATAAAGAAATTGCTTTCTCTTTTGATATGAAAGTAACTAGGATTTTTTTTTCTGTTGTCTTGGTGTAGACTTTTAATCTATAATGTTAACTTGCCTCCAGCAAATCATGTCTATAGGATGTTTTCCAAACTGAACTATTCTAGAGGGATTTTAAAACATCTTTATCCCAATAGCACATAAAAACTGTGTTATTTGAGAAAATTCAGACAGACGTAAAAGCAATAAAAATTCTCAACACATTTTAAGTAAAAAATGGGGGGGGAGTTGGAATTATAGAAAAACTGCCCAACTAAATACTTTCTAACTGAAAATATGTACACTGGGAAAAAAGCAGACTGTTAACAATACCAAATTAACAGACACCATTAGCAAACCTGATCCATATGTCCATGCTCCAAAATTCTACATACCTTTCCAATTAGACCAATGAAATGATTCCTTTAATCAAATAAAAATCAGAACCACAATTCCCATTATTTTATGATAAGGAAAAATCACAAAAACCTGTAAATCCCAGTATTCCTTTTTCCAGATGTGCCAATTTAATTTGTAATTGTAAGACACTGCCTAGTTTTAATGAATGTACAACATATGGATTTGTTCATTTCACTGCCTTTGCATATAAAGTCCCCAAGAGCAGATATCGATGCTGTCAACGGCAAACAGCATTCCGGAGATTAATAGTCTTAGGGATAATATTTTCTATTACCCTGTTGAGTTTCCCTATCTCGGTGTCTAAATTGACGTGCTTCATCTAAAATCCGGACATTTCTGAGAGCTGGTTACCGCTGTACTTGGTCTTGCCTATGTAATTAAGTGTTTTTAAAAGTCATTCATCTGACTACATGTTTAGATCAAACCAAATATTAGAAACTTTCTCCAAGGCAATGAGATTAGAATAATTGCCACTCTAGGCCACTGTGAGTCATGCTGATTAGTTTTACCGAAATTTAAAGTTTTATAGTGATTCTGCACCAAAAAATAGGCATGGCTTTAGAGCAAATTGAAGTGTAATTTAATTGCTTCCCTTAATGAGGGTAGCATAATCTTAATCATTAAGCTAAAATCGCATATGGGCACGGGAACCAGGAGGATTTGTATTCTGTGTGGTTGACCTGTTCACCTCTCCTGGGATGGAGAATAGGATTTACCAACAAGGTAGTGTACAGGTGAGTCACTGCCCTGCATGAATTCCTGGGGAAGTAAGACACTGAAGAGAATGCATGGGAAGGGAGTAGAGCCTAGCAGATCAAGAAGTTGACCATGAAAGATGGTGCAAGATTAGACGGGTTTCTGATTTCTGAAGTCATTTGTTGCTTCTACTTAAGAAACACTTTGGGTACTATGGCCATTTTTACAATATTAATTCTTCCACCCCAGGAGCGTGGAAAAGCTTTCCATTTCTTTGAATCCTCTTTAATTTCCTTGATTAATGCTTTATAGTTCTCAGCATGTAAGTCTTGAACCTTCTTGGTCAGGTTTATTTCCAGTTACATAAATGACTTTATTATGTTAAGGTATTTTCCCTGTATACCCATGTTGCTAAGAGCTTTTATTATGAATTAGATTTTGTCAAATGCTTTTCCTGCATCTACTGAAATGATCATGTGGTTTTTGACTTTTCTTTTGTTAATGTGGTATATGACGTTGATTGATTTGCGTATGTTGAACCATCCTCATTGAAACTGGGATGAATCTCACTTGGTTGTGGTGTATGATCTTTTCATATGCTGTTGGATTTGGTTGACTAAAATTTTGTTGAGAATTTTTGCATCTATATTCATCAAAGATATTTGCCTATAACTTTCTTTTCTGGTAGTATCTTTGGTTTTGGTATTGGGGGGATGGTGGCTTCACAGAATGTCTTTGGGAGTGTTCCTTCTTCTTCAACCCCAAACATTAATAAAGGAAATTAAAGAGAATTAAAATAAATGGAAATATATCCCATGCTCCTGGGTTGGAAGAATTAATATCGTAAAACTGGCCATACTACCCAAAGCAATCTACAGATTCAGTGAAGTCCCTATCAAATTACCCATGACATTTTCCACAGAACTAGAACAAAAAATCCAAAAATTTACATGGAAGCATAAAAGACCCAGAATTACCAAAGCAATCCTGAGGAACAAAAACCAAGCAGGAGGCATAACTCTCTAAGACTTCAGGCAATATTACAAAGCTAAAGTAATCAAGTCTGTGGTACTGGTACTGAAACAGGCATACAGGCCAATGGAACAGAATAGAGAACTCGGAAATAAGCCCAGACACCTATGGTCAATAATCTTCAACAAAGTAGCCAAAAGTATAAAATGTGAAAAAGGACTGTCTTTTCAACAAGTGTTGCTGAGAAACTGGACAGCTGCATGTAAATCAATGAAACTGAAACACACCCTCACTCCGTGCACAAAAACAAACTCAAAATGGCTTAAAGATTTAAACGTGGGAGTTCCTATCATGGTGTAGCAGAAACGAATCCTACTAGGAACCATGAGATTGCGGGTTCAAGCCCTGGTCTCACTCAGTGGGTTAAGGATCTGGTGTTGTTGTGAGCTGTGTTATAGGTTGCAGACAAGTCTCGGATCTGGCGTTGCTGTGGCTGTTGTGTAGGCTGGCAGCTGTAGCTCTGATTTGACCCCTACACTGGGAACCTCCATGTGCTGCAGGTGTCCCCTAAAAAGAAAAAACAAAAGAATTAAATATAAGACAAAGCACCATCAAACTCCCAGAAGATAACATAGGCAAAACATTCTCTGGCATCAACCTTACAAAAGTTTTCTTAGGTGAGTCTCCCAAGGCAACAGAAATAAAAGCAAGAGTAAACCCATAGGACCTAATCAAACTGACAAGCTTTTGCACAGCAAAGGAAACCATAAAAAAGAAAAAAAAAAAGACAACCTATGGAATGGGAGAAAAGAGTTTCAAATGATGCAACTGACAAAGACTTAATGTCTAAAATATACAAGCAACTTATACAACTCAACAACAAAAAACCCAATAACCCATTTGAAAAATGGGCAAAAGACCTGAATAGACATTCTCCAAAGAAGATATACAGAAGACCCACTGGCACATGAAAAAATGCTCAACATCACTGATTATTAGAAGAAATGCAAATCAAAACTACTATGAGGTACCACCTCACACTGATCAGAATGTAAGTCCACAAAAAACAAATGCTGGAGAGGGTGTGGAGAAAGGGAGCCCTCCTACACTGTTGGTGGGAATATAAATTGGTACAGCCACTATGGAAAACAGTATGGCAATCCCTCAGAAAACTAAATACAGAACTACCATATGACCCATCAATCCCACTCTTGGGCATATATCCAGACAAAACTTTCATTGAAAAAGATACATGTACCCCCATGGTCTTTGCAGCACAATTCACAATAGCGAAGATGTGGAAACAACCTAAATGTCCATCAACAGATGAATGGATTAAGAAGATGTAGTATATATATACCATGGAATACTATTCAGCCATAAAAAGAACAAGATAATCTCATTTGCAGCAACATGGATGGAACTAGAGACTCTCATACTAAGTGAAGTAAGCCAAAAAGAGAAAGACAAACACCATATAATGTCACATATCTGGAATCTAATATATGGCCCAAAAGAACCCTTCTACAGAAAAGAAAAAAATTCATGGACTCTGAGAACAGACTTGTGGTTGCTAAGGGGGAGGGAGTGAGATGGGCTGGGAGTTTGGGGTTAATAGATGCAAACTATTGCGTTTGGAATGGATCAGCAATGAGATCTTGCTGTACAGCACTGGGAGCTATATGTAGTCACTTGTGATGGAACACGATGGAGGATAATGTGAGAAAAAAATATGTATATATATATATACACATATATACATATATACACACACACACACACACACATATATATATAACAGGATCACTTTGCTGTATGGTAGAAATTGACAGAATGCTATAAATCAACCATAATGAAAAAAATAAAAATCTTAAAAAAAATTAAAAAAAAAAAAAAGAAATGGACTCTGTCCAGCCACAATTTTCTACTTAGGATAAGGCTAGTTGGCCAAGAAATGGAACTTTTCACACCTATAATTTTATCTGAGACTATCTTTTCTTTTCTCTTCTTTTTGCTTTTTAGGGCCACACCCATAGCATATGGAAGTTCCCAGACTAGAGGTTGAACAGGGCTGCAGCCACAGCCACAGCAACGCGAGATCTGAGCTGTATCTGTGGCCTACACCACAGCTCACGGCAACATCGGATCCTTAACCCACTGAGCGAGGCTGGGGATTGAACCCAAACCCTTATGAATACTAGTTGGGCTTGTAACCGCTGAGCCACAACAGGAACTTCCTATATTTCATTTAGAGAAAAATGTTTAATGACAGGGATTTAAACCTTGCTGATATCCTGTTAGATAGGTTTTTTCACAAACAGTGTCTCACTGGGGATTATTTCGCAACTACCAATAGGGACCATAACTCTTGTCTTCTCCGACTAGTGATTCTTCTGTAAAATTCTACACTCACCGCATCCTAATGTAAAGCCTTTATTCAGTGAGTATTTCAGCCATCCTGAGGAATTAGTGATTCTAGTCTAAATGTTTTTTTTTACATTATTAGGTAGAAGGGTCCTAAGGTGAAGTTTTGATGGGCATTTGTTGGGGGAAACATGAATACAATGTAGCAGCGACTTCCTGAGCTGGGGAAGGAGGAAAGGACTATGCTAGAGAAATTATTTCTACTTCTGAGTTTGGCTGGAAGCCTTCTGGAGTCTCTGATGTGTCAGCACATGTGTGGGCACTCAGTGGTTCACCCCTTCCTCCCTTTCCAAACTTAATTCCTGGACTGATTGCCCTTTCTTAGGCTGGCAGGGCAAGTCACTTCTTCTGAATTGACTTTAAATGCTATATGCCAGTGCTATGCTTATTTATCTGCCTCCCCCACCCCAGCCCAGATATAAGCTTTGTGAGAAGCAAACTTTGGTCTGTCTTGTTCACGGGAATCCTGAGCACCCAGTGCCATGCCTGGTGCATAGTAGGTGCTCATTAGATATTCTGTTTAATTCGAGGATGAACGAACATGCGGTTTACCAGACTGGCTACATGTCTCCTTTGTAGTTTTCCTTTGCTTACGACAAAATGCGTCTTCTGTCCTAATTTCAGTCAGTTTACTGACTTGCCTTTCCATCAATGGGCAGGTATAGATATCTTTTGATTTCTTTAGGCCATGAATCTAAATGTCAAGTTTTACAGTGTAGTAAAAATTTTTCTGTGAAAAGTCATGTGATCAAGTTTTCTCCTACTATTAAAATATGCCTCCCTAGTCTTCTGGGTGTGAAAAATCAACATGCTACTTTTTTTTTTTCGGGCTGCTCAAGGATAATCCCTGAGTAATTTCACGTCTCTTCATGCTCTCGAATCCACAGGCCTGTTAGTCAGTACTCGCCAAGAGCGGCTCTCTTGTTTTCCTTGGGGAAAGCTAATCGAAAAACTAATCTTGTGACTTTAATAGCCAACTTTATTCCTACAGCTACTTCAAATACTGAAATTATTCCTAAAATAGGCAACACGATACAAAAAGTGAACAGTTAATCTTACATGCCATATATTATTTGCTTAGAACTCACCAATAAGGCCCTCTTACTCCCCAACCTCTGATTTTTTAATTGTGTTCCCAACACGTATTCCTGAATTCGTTGTTTACAACTCAAAATGTGTTTTCCCAGGGAGACATAATTGTTAAAGGGGATTTGTTTTCCAGGCTAGGTTAGTGCAGCTCATTGCCACCCCATGTTGCTAACACAGCCTGCTGCTTGCAAGACCCTCTGTGACAGAGGTCCCCTGCCTGGGCTTGGCACTTTCACCCCCATTTCACAGAAGACTAGCTTCCTACAGTCATGCAATCGGACGGTAAAGAGGCAAAGCAAGCATTTAGCAGAGCTCCATTCTGACCCCGGCTGCTTGAGTCCAAAGGCGCCAGGCATCCTTGCATCCTGTATCCTTGTTTCCATGGAACCCAAACAGGTACGAGGGGATGCAAAGCCTCAAAGGAAGCGGTCTCTCGATAGCTATATTGATGGTGCCAATTAGTCCTTGCTGGCTTCCCCCAGAATCATTTACGCCACCTTTGGTTAATACTGGAAGTGTTTGAGACACAGCCATTTTCATAAGAGAGGCCCTACCTAGAGGTTGAAGTTCTAGTGAGAAGTCAGATGAGTTGATCACGACCATTATTTGGAATGAAAGCACAGAAGGGAATGAAGAGTTGGAAAGACACTAAGCAGACAGAGAAAGAGATGGGAAAGGAGCAGGAGATACTGTGAAAGAGAGAAAGGGGAGCATTTAGAAAATTATCCCATGGGTATTAGAGAAACATCATACGTTAACCATGGATAACAGAAAAATGTGCTGTCTTAGAAGCTGTCTGTATTATCAGCTACCAGTCTTGTTCACAAGTAGATGATCTCACTGAATATTTAGGATATTGACAGAAGAATATTGTTAGCATGAGAAAAAACAGATTTTTTTAAATATATGATACTCCAGACCATGAGGAAGATGAATGGACTAATAAATAACCCTTAAAATGGGATCTATTTTTTTTTTGTCTTTTGTCTTTTTAGGGCCATTCCCACAGCATATGGAAGTTCCCAGGCTAGGGGTGGAATTGGAGCTACAGTTGCCAGCCTACACCACAGCCACAGCAACACGGGATCCAGACTGTGTCTGTGATCTACACCACAACTCACGGCAACGCCAGATCCTTAACCCACTGAGCAAGGCCAGGAATCGAACCCGTGTACTCATGGATACTCGTTAACCACCGAGCCAGGACGGGGACTCCAGTGTGATCTATTTTTAAGGGGCAATCGTATTGAAGGGAAAGTAGGTACAGGGTTAGCCTGATAACTTTACTGTCAATATAAGGAAGATAAACCACAGCATTGGCGATGCAAAAATCCAAATACAATAAAATGAAAGTAAAAGAGGGATACAACAGAACCTAGAAGAAAAAATATTATTATTACAATACAATTTTCTCTCTTTCCTTACCTTCCTTCTGTGGGCCAAACACACTGCAGAAGTCTTATGTAATCTTGACATTAATCTTGCATGATAGATGATATTACCTTATTTTACACATGATGAAAGAGGCTGAGAGAATTTATGTAACACTCAAGTTCAGAGAGCTGCCAGTGGTAAAGATGGGACTTAAACCAAGTTTTCAGACTTCTTTCCTGTACCTTTCACTATGCTTTTGTAGAAAGCAAAAAGATGCTATCTCTGTGGTCTCTGACAAGAAGGAAAGAGAAATATGAGACATGACAGCAAAATTTTCCTAATTAACCAAGGAGAAGTCTTGATTGAGTGAAACTGAGCTGCTCTTTGGTACTTAGAAACTTATTTGACATAAAAACTACACATTTTCTCTTTCAGGAAATGCAAAAGTATTTTCCTTCATTGATTCAAACTATTTCTGAACACCAAGTAATTTAAAGACATGCATCACACACAGTGAAATTTACAAAGCAATAACGAACACACCTGGCCACTGAGCTTAAAATATGGGGAAAATAAAATGTGGCCAAAATGTGATATTCTTGTCACTTAGTCCATTGGTCTCATAAGATGCTCACAAGATGTGATAAGATTTACAAGAAGACCTAGACCATCTTGAAAGGGGATGCTCAAGCAAGGCTTTTGGAGAGAAGTGACACTTGAACTGGGGCTTGATGGACGTGTGGGTGGAAACCACCGTCTGGTATTTCAGCCTGAAGGACACCATGGACCCCGATTGCAGGGCCACTGGTGAGCTGCGTTCTTCAGTAGCCTTTAGAGTACTGGGAAATGATCTCAGAAAGGCTGATTATATTCTGAAAAATAAAGGACTTCATTTAGCATCTTATTCAACAGACAAGAATTAGCCATAGAAATTGTTTAGTCAGAGAAGTGTACGTATTTATTTAACAATGTCAAGTAGATACAGCCTACTCCATATCTATATGGTACTATTTTCTTAAGCACCTAAACAGTCATTTATTTAATTTTTACAAACCCCTTGCGAGTTAAGACAACTACTAGCCACAGTCTACCTGTGAGGAAACCATGGCACAGAGAGATCAGGTAACTTGCTCAAAGTTGCAGAGATAGTAAGTCGAAGAGCCTGGATTTGAACTCAAGCATATGACTTGAGAGCCTTAATTTCATCCATTGTATTGTGTTGCTTTTAAGGGAAGAGGTCATTTTTATGGGACGTTTAATGTCGTGATTGCGTAATCTTGCACTGGAAATGAGGAAACGGTGTCAGGGCAGTTAAAAAAAATCTCAGCTAATTCCCCACTCAGGAAGTCCCCCAAAATACAAATGAGACAGAGGATGATCTGTAGAAGTCACGGGTTTTCTGTTGTCTTTGAGAATCACACACTTTCTTGTCATGAAGTATGCTTTTGGTTTTATCTCATGCTCTTGCCTTGAGTAAATGACTCCTGTTTTCTTGTCATTTGTGTTTGTCTGGCGTATTTTTTCTGCACTCTTACTTTTAGTCTTTCTAAATCATTTTGCTTTAGATAAAGCTTTCATACATAGACACACACTTTGATTTTGTTTTCTGATATGACTTGCAAGTTTTTTTTCTTCCAGTTGATAAACTTTATTCTAAATACATTTATTGATATGAATGATAGCTGTCATCTGTAATTATGTATGGTTTACAAGAATTAAGAATTCTTCCGATTAACTTGTAACAATTAAGAATTTGATAGGTGATTTTTTTTGTTTGTTTTTTGCTGTTGTGTATATGTCTGTGTATATGTACTTGTGTGTGTTTCTTGGTATGTGTGTATGTTCCTTGAATCTTGGTAAATTTATGGAGGTGGATAACAGAAGGGGAGGAAAAAATAGCCATAAAAAACAGTGTTTTGACTATGAATTGGTGATGATGGCCTTGAAATTCATAGAGAAAGCATTTTATGGGAAGAGCATCTGTCTTCCTCAGCATTTTGTTTAAGGTGCTGGTGTGTCCTTTCAGAGAAAGGGCTAGTATGTATTTGGATAAGATAGATCGTGTGGGAAAAGAGCTAATCAGAGAGGCCAGGTCAGACTGAGGGGGTAAATGGAAGGATATTGGGCCAGGGCACAGCTCAGCGCTCAGGACAAGGGCTCTGCACTTAGATGCAGGTGAGGCAGAGTCTGGGTCTTCCACCCACATCAGTGTCCTAAGAAAATATCTTAACTCCTTAAAGCTCAGAAATTTTCTCCTTAACAAAAGCAAGGATAATAAGGATTTTGACCTTTTGTGGTTGTTGTAAAGATTAAGTGAAATCATGGAAACAAAGTCTGCACTCATTAGTACAGAAACTGGTGTATAATGAACCTTCAATGAAAGTTAGCTATTAAAATTACAGTTGACTCTTGAAGAATATGGGAGTTAGGGACGCTGACTTCTTACACAGTTGAAAATCCATACGTAACTTTTGACTCACCCAAAACTTAACTACTAATAATTACTGTTGACCAGAAGCCTTACTGAAAATATCAACAAGCAACACATATTTTGTGTGTTGTATGCATATCCATATGTATTTCATGCATTCATGACATAGGTGATATTTTATTAATTTTTTTCCTAATTTCTAGGCTACCTGATTCATCTATAAGGTTTTCAAATCGCCACACACCTCCAAGAATGTTTTCAATATATTTATGGAAAAAACCTGCACAGCGGTGGACACACACAGTTCACACTTGTATTGCTCAAAAGTCCACTGTGTAATATCACGACTCTTGCAAATATAATTCCAGCAGGAGAAGTCACTGAGATAAGGTGGAGAGAGCAATAAAAACAAATGAAAACTTTCGAGGAAGAGGGAATTCACAAGTAGGAGATAAAGAAAAAGGAAGGGGGCAAAGGAGTAAGAGTGGTGGAGCTCCCTGGTGACTCTGCAGGTTAAGGATCCAGCCTTGTCACTACTGGGGTTCAGATCGCTGCTGTGGTCCCAGAGATTCCACATGCTGTGGGCTGGCCAAACAAACGAACACAAAACAAAACACAATATAGAAGAGTGGTGATCATTCAAATGAGAGAGAAGCTGATTTTTGAGTGGAAGAAGGAATGGAGAAGAAGCTTAAAAAGAAGCATTGAGTGGAGTCTGTTAAATGTCCTGCTGTAATGAGAAGAGGATGGGACATGAGAGGTCACCAAAGCGGAAAGCCAGAATGTCCTTGGGGAACACATAGGACTGTGTTATAAGGTTACCCAAACGTGGGGAGATAGAAAGAGGTTGGAAACCACATTTGATCACATGATGCTGCTTTAAAGATTGTAAAAGACCTGGTTGAAACTGGGAAGGAGCTAGAAGAATCTCCATAAATGGCATCTGTGGAACTCTTCTTGAGAGTCAGGAGAGCCAGGACAGGGAGGACATCAATTGATGTGACACATCGCAGGGGTCACTGCGTCTGTATGACCTGGAAGTGTTTTAGGTGCTCAGTAAACTTCAGTTAAATGAAAAAAGGGAGTGAATTTGCAGCAAGAGGAATGGAGAGGGAAGTTATGAGAGGAGTTTCTGAAAAGTAGAAAAAAAAAAAACAGATTTAATTTAAAAATCACCTAATGTATTTTCAAGCTGACAGACAGAATTGCATTTGTCAGTGGGGAAACTTAAAAAATATATTATTGTAAAAACAATTACAGAATATTACATAAAATTTAAATGGTATGTGTGTGGGAAAACTCCTGTAATTTCCATCATACTTATATAATTAAAGTAATTTCTGTATATTCCCTTCTAGTCCTTTATTCAGATGCAGTCATATTTTTACATAATTGCAACCACAATATACAGACAATTTGCATCCTGCTTTTTAATTTAGTTCAAGGGAAGTTTAGCTACAATTATTTGAGAGAAAAAAATACAAATAAATTGGGTATAAATATTCAGCTATGAACACAGGAAAGTTTCATTCATCAATCTTCGTATATGGAAAGGGAAAGCAACAGAAATTGGATAAAGTGATTTGACTACACTTTCCAGTTCTTACTGGAAAAAAAAATCTTTCAAACTTACGGAACTGAATAAAATATTATAGCTAAAGGCTCTGGTAACTTTTGTAATATTTTGCTAAGCATTGCTTCATGTTGAATCTCTATGCTTTCTGTTACAGCCGTTAATGCCTTGTTATAAATATATGCTTTGTAATAGAACATTGTTATTATTATTATTTTCGTTATTAATTTATATTAGTAAGATGACATCATGTAAGCATTCTTCACCAACCTCTGAAAAAAACACATTTGGTCTTTGCCTGAGGGATACATATAAATTACAGGAATACAATGCAGGAAAAATGATGGTGACATAATATGGTTGCAGAAATGGTATGGATTTCAGGCTAGAACAGCCCTGCTCAGGAAGTACTGTTGATGTGATGTCTGAAAATCATGGAAGTTTCTACTCTGAATAAATTTTGCCTGTGATTCATAAGTCTTGTGAAGTTTATAACTTTTTTTTTCCTGAGGCACCCCTTTACAAGTTCTATAATTTCCATAATACTTCTGAATTTTAAAAGCTTTGGATCTGCAGCTACAGGCAGCTGCAGAAGATGAAAAAGAAGACAGACTGACTTTCTCCTCTTCTTCAGTCAGGATTTTCTATTAACGTGTTTGTAAAAATAGCTCCCCCCAGCTCTGCAAATTGGCAGTTGAAGGTTGTCCAAATAAAGAGAAAGAGGGGATTCATTAGCTGATTGATTTAAAATTTATTTTCGAGTTGAGAAAGCAAGCTCTAAAACTGTTAAGCTATTTTAAAATAATTTTGAACAGTTCACCAGTACTGGTAACGTTGACTCTTGAAGTAAAAACAAGATGGCAGAAAGTCGTGCAGCCAGGTGCAAGAAAATAAGCTTGCTGGTCTGATCAAAGCATACATGGCTCTTTCTAAATAAGCAAGTTTCCAATCCCTGCCCATTGGTCAGTCCATGTCCGAAATGGTTCCAATCCTTTTTCTGTGCAGGCAGCTAGAAAGCAAAAGTACAGCTTAGTCAGCCAGCCATGTAAAATAATTGGCCAGAGAGGGAGAACTTCATGAAGTTTTAAATAATTCATTTCTAGTTAGCCAAAATTCAGTTATTTCCCAAGGCAGGTGTCCCTAAGCACATTTATGTGTTTACATGTTTTCTTTAATCGTTCAAAGGACAGTTGTAAATTGGGAACGGCACAAAGTTTGATTATAAAAAAGACCAAAGAAAGGTCTTTGTGAATCTTAGGGGCCTGAGTTTCAGAGGTAGAGTTTAGGTAATCTGCAGTTTAATAAAGGGGTGTTAATTACATCAACCATAGCCAACATTCAAATATCTACAATGTATCAGTCACTCTCCTGGCTACTTTGCAAATCCTATCTTATTTAATGCCCACAAAGTCTCCTATAAGATTGGTACGGTCATTACTATTCTCATTTTGTAAATGAGAAACAAAGAGATCACACAGTTAGCTTTTGCTAATATTTGAACCCAAGTAGTCTGATTCTGTTCGTAACTACTAAACAGTGTACTTCAACCATCATAAGGATTAAAATGTAAATTAAACAGAAGAGCAAAGTTAATTTTAATGTGGTTCAACTTCATGTCATAGACAGAGAGTTCTTTAGTACGCTTTCTCTCTCTCTTTTTTTCTTTTTTAAGGCTGCACTCGCTGCGCATGGAAGTTCCCAGGCCAGGGATTGAGTCCCAGCTACAGCTGCAACCTGTACCACGGCTGTGGTAACACCCAATCCTTAACCCACTATGCCAGGCTGGGTATCAAACACACAACTCTGCAGCAACTTAAGCCACTGCAGTCAGGTTCTTAACCCATTGCACAGAGGGAACTCCATAGACAATTCTTATCAAACAAATCCTTCCTCAGAAAACAACTAAGAACTGGAGATGGACCAGAACTAGGCCAAAACTGAAGGGCACTTTAGACTCAGAAGAGTTTCCCCAGTTTTGCAAACTTTGGCCTCAGGGCAAGTCCCAAACTTCCACGTGTGGCTGGCCAAAACTGAGAAGAACATATCCTATCCTAGCTTCTTGAGGAGCCCAAGGACAAAGCTTACAGGAACGATAATATCTGGGAAGTAAAAGATGAGAGAAATGTTGGAAAGAGAAAATCACTGATGTAGAGCTCCAAATTCTGCATGAAAACTTTTCCCAAACCTCGTGCTATCCATGTATGGGGCAGATTCCAATCAGTTCAGCCAGAGCAAATACCTTCTCCCTAGCACAGGGTTCAAAGTTCCCATTCATTTGAGTTCACTGTCCACCAAGTCAAACAGCCAACTCTCTCTGGAGGAATACAATAGAACCCAGAATCTCCACAATACAGCATTCAAAATCCAAAAATTACTCAATCCACAAAGAACAAACAGAAAAGGAAAGGTTATCAAGAAGCCCAATTCTGAGATGAGGGAGATCGAACTTGTCATAAATGAAAAACTGAAAATTGATAATGAATTATAGAAATTATATTTGCAACCCAACGTAACAAATAGGAACTCTCAGAAAAGAAGGGGAATGGTAAAATAAGGATCAAATAGCAGCATAAAACACAAAATCTTATTTTTTAAAAATTTACTGAATAAGATTAAGAGATCTAAGAAGACAGAAAGAAGCCTGCTGAAACTGAAGATGGATTAATAGAAATGACTGATCTGAAGAACAGGGGAAAAAAGAAAGAGAAGAGGCTCTTAGGACCTGGGAAATATTATCAATATGTCTACATTAGCGTAACAAGGGTCCCAGAATGAAGAGATAAAGTAGGAAAGAACCAAAGATTTGAATTCAAATATACAAATATACAAAATATACAATATTTTTCCAGAACATTGAAAAACATAACTTTACAAATATATAAAATTTTTCCAGAACGTTGAAAAACATGACTTTATAGATTGAAAAGGCTGAGCAAAATGAAAACATTGAAGGCTGCCAGAAAAAGACACCACATGACATACAGGAAAATGGTCATATGAATAGTAACTAATGGTAAATGTAAAAAAAAGTGCTAAGCTAAATTGAAGTCCCAAATCTGTCATCCACTTCCATGACCTTGAGCATGACCCTTTGCCACTCTGAGAACCCAGTTTTCTTTCTTGAAAAGTGAAGCTTTTAAAAAAAAATAAGTATAGGGAGTTTCCATCATGGTTCAGTATTTAACCCTGGCAGGGATCGAACCCCTTTAGGATCCAGGAGGACGCACGTTTGATCCCTGGCCTTGCTCGGTGGATTAAGGATCCAGCATTGCTGTGAGCTGTGGTGGTGGTTCAGATTCAGCGTTGCTGTGGCTGTGGTGGAGGTTGGCAGCTGTAGCTCAGATTCCACCCCTAGCTCGGGAACTTCCAGATGCCTCGGGTGCGGCCCTAAAAAGACGAAAGACAAAAAAAAAAATAATAAATAAACAAAATAAATAAAATAAAAAATAAGTATAAAAAATAAGTATAAGTCCTGTCTGATAACTGATAAGTCCTGATAAATTTCATGAATGTATTAATATGTTCCAGCTTTCAAGTGTTTGCGGGAGAAAAAAGTGAATGTTATTATTGAATATCCCTACTTTTCCCATCTTATAAAGCATAAATGAAGACATGTTAAAATTATCAGAAGAAACTTTAGTTGCTGTTGCCTTTTTTTTGTCTTTTGAGGGCCGCACCTGCGGCATGTGGAAGTTCCCAGGCTAGGGGTCTAATCGGAGCCTACATCACAGCCACAGCAATGCCAGATCTGAGCCGCATCTGCAACCTACACCACAGCTCACAGCAATACTGGATCCTTAACCCACTGAGCAAGGCCAGGGATCTAACCGGCAACCTCAGTGTTCCTAGTCGGATTCGTTTCCGCTGCGCCACGACGCGAAAGCCTGCTGTGGCCTTCTTATTCACTCTTTGTAACTCAGAGAAGATTAGATTTTGATATAAATTATTTTTATCGTATAATTTCTTTATATATTTAATAATTTTAAGTTCAAGTCTATGGACAGTTTAATAGCCTCAGGCTATGATTTAGATAGATGCAGAAAGAATACATTTATTAAACTTGCCAACATCTGCCTCTGGCAATTGAGTGAAAATACAAATCTTCACAATACAAATGAAATTAAAGCCCTTGCTGTTCTTAACTTCCTCCTCCGGAAGAGCATTCTCCTTTCACAGTTGTACTAAGGAAGAACCCATGGGAAATGCACTCAGAGGAGTTCCCATTGTGGTTCAGTGGTAACAAACCTGACTGGTACCCTCGAGGACGTGGGTCCAACCCCTGGCCTCTCTAATTGGGTTAATGATCCGGCATTGCCATAAGCTGTGATGTAGCTCACAGATGCAGCTCGGACCTGGTATTGCTGTGGCAGTGGTGTGTTCCTGCAGCTGCAGCTCTGATTCAACCCCTAGCCTGGAAAATTCCATATGCAGACAGGGCAGCCTAAAAAAAAAAAAAAAGAGGAAGAAGAAGAAGAAAAGAAATACAGGCAGTATAAGATATAAAGCATATACCTTACTATTTATTTAGCATTATTAAAAAGGTAATACAGTCATTGTAGAATATTAAAAAAAAAGACGATAAAATAAAAATCACTTTTATTTTCACAAGCTATGGTGATATTTTGGTGCACTTTTCATTACAAGTTTTTTTTTCCTTTTTTTAAGTTCTCCAGGACATAATCTTTTCTTTATTCAGAGAAAAGTAGAAGGGTATATATATATATATATATATATATATATATATATGAATTTATGAATATTGATGATCTTTGAGTCATGGAAGAATGCTGATTTAATTTTAGACTTTTTTTTCTTTTTTAATGTTCATATACAAAGTCACATTTGTTCAGTACAATGAATCTCTTTCTCTAATACATAAGCAAGCTCAACGACAATCAAGTGCTGCCCTCCTCCTCTTGGTGCTTAGGACAAGCTTGAAGAATTTGTCATTTAAGGAATCTTGTAAAGACAAAAATTGTATTAGAGTTTCAAATAAGACATAGGATCATAAACAAACATCCCGTCTCCTAAGGAAAGTAATCTCCTGCCCACAGTCATTAAACGAATCATTTTAAATGCAGAGTTTTCTAGATGAGCTGGAGAAACACACTGTGAGCCTCCCTCAGCGACAAAGTGCATCTTACAGCCCCAGGAGCAGGTGAGCTTGGACACTGGTTCCATGCTGAGTAAGCGAAGCAGAACCCAGTGGCGCACCACCTGCGGGTGGGCTTTCAGAGACCGTCATGCTGTTGGCTTGGTTGCTTCCATTAGGTGACCTCCAAGGGGAAACAAAAGAAAAAATCATGAGTTTACAAAGTAAAGAAAAAAACCTTCAAATACAACGGGAAGGATAAGTGGGCTGTGGGAGTAGCCTCCAGCTGAGTGATGAAACACTTAGCCAGGCTGTTTATATGTAAGCCCTGGGCTCCATAGGAGTTAAGGGTACCAGCCAGAAAAAATATACCTGTAAATTTCACACCCTCCTATGTCATCAAAACTATGGTAGGTGTGGTATTGACACTGTCACCTGCAGTGGTGCCCATTGTTCTGATATAAGATGCACCTGCAGGGAGCTGGAAACTCTGCAAGCATCATGGGGACAGCCGACCCGTGGAAGTTTGCATCGAAGCCCGTGGTGCCTTTCACATGAGAAGAAAATTGGTTATGAGGAAGGAAGTGGGTTCTTCCCAAGTGATAGCTGTTCCTACAAGCCCATGTGTTGTTTTGTAGGTCTGGTGTTCAAAGGGAGAGGCCCTAGAGTTCCCGGTATGGCTCAGTGGTAAAAAACCCAGCTAGTATCCATGGGCATGCAGGTCTGATCCCTGGCCCCACTCAGTGGGTTAAGGATCTGGCCTTGCCGTGAGCTGTGGTGTAGATCTCGGACGTAGCTGGGATCTAGTGTGGCTGTGGCTGTGGTGTAAGCCGGCAGCTGGGGCTCTGAGTTGATCCCTAGCCTGGGAACTTCCCCTATGCCTCAGGTACGGCCCTAAAAATGACAAAACAAACAAACAAAGGGAGAGACCCTGAAGGCAAGATACAGGGACATTACAGTCCAGTATCTCTCATAACTTACTGATAGGAACAGAGTTCTGCGGGGGGTCATCTTTCTTTGTTTTTTCTCCTATTACTTTACTATCTATCAGTTTTACTATGATCAGAGAACTCTGTTTAAACACTATAGCTGAACTTTTAAGTCGTCAGAACTTCAGTGAGAAGTTGTATTTGAGCATCAGAAAGAAAAATGATACGGAACAGTTTTTAGGAAAAAAAAAAGAGTAATATATACATATAGTACTTTATTTTACCTCTCTCTACAGATATCATTTATTTATTTATTTATTTTAAGTAGCCCTGCATTTTTATTTTCCTCTAATCATTTGAAAATCTAGAAGAGGAGCCCTGGTTGTGGCTCAGAGGGTTTTGTGAGGATGCAGGTTCCATCCCTGGCCTTGCCCAGTGGGTGAAGGATCCAGCATTGCCGTGAGCTGTGGTGTAGGTCACAGAGGCCACTTGGATCTGGAGTTGCTGTGACCGTGGCGCAGGCTTCAGCTGCATCTCTGATTTGGCCCCCTGACCCGGAATCTTCCATTTGCCCCAAGTATGGCTGTAAAAGAAAAAAAAAAAGAAAATCTAGAAGAGATGATATACTAACATATTTCATATATTTACACATACACATGCAGACACAAACAAACATATGTAGACATATATACACATAGATGCATATGTATATATGTTTATACACACATATAGATACATATCTATACATAGACACACACATATTCAAATATATATATATATACACACATACACATTTCCACTTTCTCTCAAATTCTTTTCCAACATAGATTGTCACAGAATTCTGGTAGAGTTCTCTGGGCCCAATATCACCTCTGTGCTCTACAGCGGGTGCCCTTTGGCAGTCATTGCATGTACCTCCGTGTGAAGATGCAGCCCCAAACCCCAGTCCATCCCTCCCCCAACCCCTTTTCTAACCATAAGTTTTTCAAAGTCTGTGAGTCTGTTTCTGTTCTGCAAATAAGTTCACGTGCACCCCCCTTTTTTTTTTTAAAGATTCCACATATAGGTAATATTATTTGATGTTTACCTTTCTTTTTAAAATTTTGGTTTACATTTTTGTTGTTGGCCCCTGCAGAGCGGCTTGAGCGCAGCTGGGGGGAGCTGGAGGGAGACCTGCACCCTCTCTGCTTTTTGCAGACTCTTGCTGCTTCCGTTGATGTTGTCAGGTCAAAGGTTTGGCATTAATAGTGTTTAAATCTCATTCCGGAAGGTTGCGAGTGTAACTTTTGTGATGACCATGGCAGAAGCGGTCATCTGCCATCAGGAGCTTGTTTTTTTGTTGTTGTTGTTTTGTTTTGTTTTGTTTTGTCTGTTTAGGGCTGCAGCCACGGCATATGGAGGTTCCCAGGCCAGAGGTCCAATCAGAGCTACAGCTGCCAGCCTGCACCACAGCCACAGCAACGCCAGATCCAAGCCATGTCTGCGACCTACACCACAGCTCACGGCAACGCCAGATCCTTAACTCACTGAGCAAGGCCAGGGATCGAACCCTCATCCTCATGGATGCTAGTCAGGTTCCTTAACCACTAAGCCATGATGGGAACTCCTGTGGTCAGGAGCTTGTGAAGATGAAGTTCCCCATTTTTGCTGACACAGGTGTGACCTGACTCTCAGGGGCCAGATAGGCTTTCTCCAGCCCCTTGCTCTCCCACAGTCCAGGCTGTGTCACCAGGGTCCCTAGAGCAGCGGGGTGACGGTATTCAGGAGACTGTGTAATTGAAGGGAGATGGGGGTACCCTAGTCCCATGTGGTTAAACAGCGATCCAGCCCGTTTGTCCCTGGGTTGAGTGGTCACCACACGCTCTGAGAACAGGAACAACTTCCAGTGTGATCACAACCATGGGACTGGTTGGCGGTCTGCCTGCCGGACTATAGTTCTCTAAAAAACTATCCAAAATATGCCTCACTTACTTCAAAAGATCTACATGTTCAGTTCCCACAGCCTTGACTGTTAGTTGGATATTGTCTCAGAAATGTCTGGAAGACTCCACATATTGTTAATAGGATTCAAAGCACAGTGGCCAGTTTATTTCTCCTTGTTTAAAGATACCTAAATATACAGATGTCTTCTGACAAGGGAGTTTGACCCTGAAATTTAAAATTTCTTCCTTTAGAGCTCTTACCAGCCTCTTTTCTTATCTTCCTGCTGAATAAGGGGAATCCATGCTTCTGATCAGAGTGGTGATAACTTGTAAATCATGATTTGTGTGCAAATGTGTGCGTAAAAACGCTGACTCATTGCTAGTGTCACAGAATGCTTTTGTCAGAAGGTGGGAAACACTTGCTTCTCAAATCTGGCACAGAGATTGGACCACTTTTTCCCAGGACCTCGAGGATATATTTGTTTGGCCTTGAATGCTGGATCCTGGGAGCAAGTCCAGTGTGGACATGGAATGCTATGAAGGGCAGGTCTGTGTGTGGCCTTCTAAAATTCACCCTGTTGCAACCAGTGTGAGTCTCCAGGAATGGAGGGCCTCTGGGAGGCAAGGACGACACGAAGGCAAAGCCCTAATGAATGGGATTCGAGTCCTTACAAAAGAGCCCCAGAGAGCTCCCTCTGCCTTTTCACCACGTGAGGACACAGCAAGGAGACAGTGGTCTGTGAACCAGAAAGCAGACACCGAACCTGCTGCTATCTTGATCTTGGATGCTCAGCTTCCAGAACTTCAAGAATAAACATTGTGTTGTTTAAGCCACTCAGTGCCTGCGACAGAGCCCGAATGGACCAAGACAGGGATCTTGCTGGTTCAGCAGAGGAAACAAAATTTTGTCTCAATATTTGGAGAGATGTTAGAGATTTAAGTATACTGTCCGGTTTATTTATTGTAAAAATGTCAGAGCAGTTGTAAATCTTTAATTATTTACATTTACATGTTAATTTTATTTATTTTTTAAATTTATTTTTATTTTTGGGCTGCATCCATAGCATGCAGTAATTCCCATGCCAAGGATGGAACCTGTGCCATTGCAGTGACCTGAGCCATAGCAGACAAGGCCAGATCCTTAACCCACTGAGCCACAAGGGAACTCCTTACATGTTCTTTTTAAAGGACAATGTCTGTCTTCATAAATAATGGGTCTAAATGCTTATCCCAGAGGAGAAATGGTGTCTTGAACTCATTTGCCACTCTAACTACTTCATTAGCAACCTGAAGTCTAATTTAGTCTCGGTAAGAAATAGTCTCTCTCTCTCCTTTCTTTTGCTTCGTGTGTGTGTGTGTGTGTGTGTGTGTGTGTGTGTGTGTGTTGTTTGCAAGTAAACAAAAATGCTTTCCCAAATGCTAGCATCTTCCCTTCTATTCATTAAGTACAGTTGGGATAAAACATTTTTATTTTCTTCTGTACATTTTTAATCAATGTTGGTCAGAAGTCTTTAAGCTGCACATTATAAAACTGAACTTAGGAAGACCGGAGGATGGCTGAATTCTCTAAATGAAAGCTTTAAGGTTCGCTTTGACTTCAGGCAGAGGGTAACCTCAGAGCTTGGGTAACTTCATCCTGGTCTCTCTCTTTGGATTTTTTTTTTTTTTTTGTGTATGCTGTTTTCATTTTTTTTTCTGCTGCTGAAGAGCAGAACCAGCTCTACCCTACATATTTCCTGTGACTTATGAGCCCAGAGGAAGAAAGTTATCTTTTCTGATTCCTGCACTAGAGAGGCCCTGGAAGGATCTTTGCTGTCAAGGATCCTTACCTGGATCCTGTGTCCAGTGCATCCAAGCCACCGTGCCCAGGAGAAGAGATGCCTCTGATTATCCAGGCTTGGGTCCCATAGACACTGCTAGGGAGAAGGTGAGAGGGAAGTGAGAAGAATTGGTAGAGGATGGGAGACAGGGATAGTTAAGCATAGCTGGACCGGAATTGGCAAGGGTGGTTTCACAGAAACTCCACTCACATGGCAGCCTTTGCATCGGTGATGCTGCAGCTGGAGGATGTAGAGCCTAAGCTGTGAGACATTCTCTCAGCAGCAGCTGAAGTGACTTCCTAACAAATCTAAGTCTGGATTCCCACACAGATGGACCTGATGGCTCACAGAAGAAGAAATGAAACAAAACCCTTCGTTCTGCACTCATGAAACCTCAGTGGGGCAGCTGAGTCAGGCTATCATAAGGCCTACCCCACCCTCTCTGCTGTAGGTAGACCTCTTGCGTTAACACCAAGACCTGGCTGTTGATCTCTGACAACCAGCCCGTTGTCTACGTCCTTCTCTTCAGGAGGCCTTGATTAAGACCTTCTCGGTGCAAAAGGGAAAATCTAAGACTTGTTAGGTCTTAAAAGGGAAGGGGTGGGTATCTTGGTGCTCTTATTTCCAGAGCCCTCTTTAGCCCATGAAGACAATGGCCCGGTTTCTTCCTTAACTAAAAGGAGAACATTGAGAGAGACAAACTTAATTCATCCACAAATACCAATTACAACAAACTGTGTCAAATGACTCACTTGTCTTGTATTTATTAAACTAAGAGATGCTTCAGTGTAATTGTTTATGGAACAAAGAGATGATAAAATATTTTAAAGCATCTTTTTATTGCCAAAGTGCCACCGACAAGTTCACCATGCTATCTTTATAATACAACTACTTAATAGCGTTAATACAAAAATATTAATTACCATATGCCAGGCATTATGCCAAGGATTTGGAAATAAATGGGGACCCAAAGAGAGAAGATTATTTCCTTTAGAGAAACTTTATGTTAGTGTGGGAAATTGGCAATATGAAAATACAGCAATAACCAATTAAGATAATTTCACACTATGGGAATGACCAGGATGAATATAAAGAGAATGATGTGATAGAAAACTCAGCCATGTGGGAAGACTCCTTTAGAAAGAGTAATGGGAAATGTATCTAAATAAAATGATTTTTATGCTGAGAACTGAGGTTTAGAAGGTGGGAGTTTTGGAAAGAGCAAGCAGAGAGAGTTCTGTGGAGTGCGAATAGCCATGTGGGTAAGAGTGAGGAAGGGACTTGGTCTGATGGCAGATCTAGAATAATGAGGTGTCAATGGAACAAAATTTGTGAGGTGGAGGATAGCACACGACTCACCAGACAATCTTGTGTTAATCAAGTGGAACATTTAGTATTAAAATGTCTGTACTAGTTGAAGAAATCTATACATTCAATGCAATCCTTATAGAAATCTCAACAGCATTTTTTTTATACAGAAGTAGAAAAAAAAATCATGAAGAACTGCAAAAGGCTCCAAATAGCTAAATGAATCTTAAGAATCGAAACAAAGATGGAAGCATCCTATTTCCTGATTTCAAAATACATTACAAAGCTACAGTAATTGAAACAGTATGGTCCATAGACATATAGACCAGTAGAACAAGATAGAGAATTTAGAAATAAATCCAGGCATAAATGCTGAACTGATCTTTGACAAGAGTGTCAAGACTACACAATGGGGGAAAATCAGTCTCTTTAACAAATGGTGTTGGGAAAATTGGATATCCATATGCAAAAGAATGAAATTAGATTCTTATATTACTCCATATACAAATATTAACTCAAAATAAGTTAAAGATTTGAACATAGGAAACTATAGGGAATTCCCATTGTGGCACAGTGGGTTAAGAACCCAACTGCAGTGGCTTGAGTTGCTGAGGGGCGATGGGGTGCTTGATTCCCCAGGATCTAGCACTGGCATACCTGTGGTGTAGGTCACAGCTGGAGCTTGGATTCAATCCCTTCCATATGCTGCAAATGCAGCCCTAAAAAAAAAAAAAGGAAAAAAACAAAAACAGCAATTGAAAGAACAATCTCAAAGAGATATTAGCACCTCCATATTCATTGCAGAAACATTCACAATAGCCAAGATGTGGAAACAACCTAAATGTCCATGGATGGATGGATAGACAAAGAAAAACATGATGTATACACACAGAGGAATATTATTCAGCCTTAAAAAAGAAGGGCATTCTTCAGTATGTGAAAACAGGGACAAATCAGGAGGACATTACACCAAATGAAAAAAGCCATTCGCAGAGGGACAATAATGAATGTTCCACTTAAAAGGTCTTTAAAATAGGGCAGATTCTTAAAAAAAGACAGGAATGCTTGTTGCAGGGGGCTGCACAGAGGGGAAGTAGAGAATTTCTAACAGAGGGCATACATTTTCACTCAAGTCAGATGAAATGTTCAGGAGATCTTCTGTACAACACTGTACCTATGGTTAACACTACTGTAGTGTACTCTTAAAAATTTCTTAAGAGAATAGATTTCATGGTAAGTATTCTTACCACCATAAAATAATATTAAAATTAAAAAAAATCATTACATAGATTAATGTAGATTAATAGAGATGGGGCAGCATATTATAGGCCACTGTAAGGAGTTTGATTTTATTCTCTATTTGAGTGGCTTTCCTGTG
The DNA here is from genome assembly GCA_004024745.2 of Catagonus wagneri. NCBI lineage: Eukaryota > Metazoa > Chordata > Mammalia > Artiodactyla > Tayassuidae > Catagonus > Catagonus wagneri. The sequence continues at coordinate 6,058,322 of PVHT020003144.1, read as the reverse complement.
GCAGGTAACCAGACATCCTCAATTTAGAGAACTGTCAGGTCTGAATCAAGACCTTCCCCAAGAGAAGGAAATCCACCAAAAAAAAAAAAAAAATCCCTGAACATTCCCATAGGTTCTCTGTGCCCCAGATGGAATCCACTTAGCACCAGATCACTAATTTCTACATATTGCTTTTTTCCTCTCATTTTCTCTTCTGGTTTGGACTACTACTTTGGTAGGCTCAGTAATTGTCCTCAGTTGTTTTCTGCCTTTTTCTGTGATCCATCCCATAGGTGTTATACTTGGCCATGCAATTTGTTTCATCCAATACAACGGTAGTAGAAGAATCAACACAGGCTACTTCCAAGAGAAGCCTTGAGAGACAAGTGGCTCTACAACGGCTTTTTCCCTCTGCTGCAAGAGGACCACATCCCACACAGGAGCTGCTCCTCCACTCTGAGCCCCAGATTGAAGATGATACACTGGAAGAAACCTGGAGCTTTCCAACAGCTGACATTTAACATGAAGCAGAAATAACCGTTTGCTGTTGTAAGCTATGGAAACTTGTTATTTATTAGACAGTATAATGCAGCATAAACTGACACATGAAGAAATTGGTACCTAGAGGTCAGATGTTACCATGACAGCAGCAACCACCACTAAACACTGAAATGTGCTGCATGTTAAGAGAGTGTTGAGCAATGAGGAAAATGTTTTGAATGCTGGAAAGATATTGCTGTATATTAGAAAGTGCCAAGACTCTGGTAAAGCTGTCTCCTTTACCTGCCCATCCCCCACTGAACATGTGCAATTGGAAACTAGCCATGGGGGGAAAAATGTGGGGAGTGGGAAGGGCTGTGGTCTTCAAAATGGTCAATGTCATAAAAAACAAAGAAAAGCTATGGAAATGTTTCAGATTAAAGGAAACGAAAGAGATATGGCAGTAAATGCAATACCTTACCTTGGCCAGAATGCCGTGCTGGAGGAAAAGAAAACACCATAAATGGCATTATTGGGCCAACAGACAGCATTGGAATAAGGACGGTTAGTGTTTGCATCAATGCAGAGATAATTGGAGAGTTAGGGACTGGATTGATTGTAGTTTCTGTGTCTCAAACAGTACACAGGTATTAGAAAAATCACTGCCAAGTTTTCTGGCTGATTAAATCCTTGACTTTCTTTTATGGGAGCACCAAGTGAATGTTGGAGTAGGAAGGGATGAAAGAAGAAACAGAAACTTCTAATTATTTTAAGGCATGAGGAAGGAAGGAGGCTTCCTCTTCTTCTAGCCATAGATTTATATTGAACAAAATGTTTATCTTACAGCAGCTGTATCATTAAGGGAAATTGCTCCAAGCCTCTTTTCATAGATTAACTAGCTGTCCTAGGATAATGTGGCGAGTATTATCTCCTTTTGTTTCAGCATGTTTATTTTAGCTGAATCTTAAAAGAACCCATCTCAGGGGACTAACAGAAGCTAAAACCATACAACTGTAGTGGTTATGTGGAAACAGTTAATTCCTTTCTTTACCTACCTACCCAAGTACTGCTCATATACTTTTTTAAATAAGCTTGAATACTATATTGTTAGAAAATGAAATTACTGTCTACCATAGCTTATGCTAACCTTTTCCCACCTTCCTTTTTTGAGAACTTAGTAGTTGTCTGGAACATTAATTACAATCATATTCACTTAAATAGACTAATTCATATTTATCTTACTACTTTTGAGGGGTTCTATGTGAAAGAAACTTTGGTAGTTATTTTATATTATATATATACATTATATACATATATACATTATATATATACACATATATATTATATATATATATACACACACACACACCTTATCACCAAGGAGCTTATGGATTAGTGAACAGACACTTGAAAAAAGTACAGATAATTAAATGCATATAATTCCAGAGTTCAGAGAAGTTGTACAAGGAAATGAAAATAATGATAGACCAGATGATTAATATGGAAGACAAAGAAGTAGATATTTTAAGGTATAAAAATCATTTTATTCTGTAAATAAATAATGACTTGATATTTGAAAATAAAATATATTAGTTTTATACAGTTATGTTTAAAATGATTGTAGTCATAAAAATAGTCGAAACAATGCAAACAACATGTCCACTAGGTGAAAACGGCAGGATTAAAAAAGAGCCAAAAAAAAAAAGAGCCAAAAGTTCTCTGTGATAATTATCTTTAAAATATACATTTTTAAGGTGATTCTAGAAGATGGAAACAATTTTATAAATTAGAAAATAACAAAGAAATGTAAACAAAAGATTTTGGAACTTTTTAAAAAACTGCTTTCAGATCATTTTAAGGATAATTTCTTTCAACCCATCAAGGAAAATATATGCTTATATTCAGAACTCTTCTAGAAAATAGAAATAAAGGAAAAAGTTTCATTGTATTTAGTAAACTAGCATAGCGTGACTCAATATCGTTTTAAAAAAAACAATGTAGGAGTTCTCTTGTGGCTCAGCAGGTTAAGGATCTGGCATTGTTACTGCAACGGCTTGGGTCACTGCTGTGGTGTGGGTTTGATCTGGTCTGGGAACTTCCACATGCCATTGGGGTGGCAAGAAAATATAAAACTAAATCCCCTTTACTTATTGGTATAGATGAAAAATGCTTTAAAATAATAGAAATTAATCATTTAAGAATATTATTATTATAATTTTTGCTTTTTAGGCCATATCCGCAGCACATGGAAGTTCCCAGGCTAAGGGTCAAATCAGAGCTACACCTGAGGGCCTACACCACAGCCACAGCAGCGCGGGATCTGAGCTGCATCTGCAACCTACACCACAGCTAACGGCAAAGCCAGATCCTTAACCTACCGAGTGAGGCCAGGGACTGAACTCGCATCCTCATGGATACTAGTTGGATTTGTTTCCGCTGCACCACAGTGGGAACTCCCAAGAAGACTATTATTAATTAAAAGTATTGTTTCTGCCAGTAATATGAGCTTGATGTAATTTTAACGTGGAACATAAGTAAAATGAATATAATTTTCATTTCTGATCAGGAAATCAATAGGAACAAAGATTGTATTTCTGTTATTCACCATTGCAGGCTAAGTGTTGTAACACTGGGCTATAAATACTTAATGAATGATTAATTAGATAATTAATCTCAGACGTAAATAGGCTTTTGACAATATTCAAAATCCATTCTTGATATATTTAGAAGATTACATCCTCATGTTATAAATACTTCTTATATAAATTCAACAATCAACTTCATATTTAATGATGAAAACTTGGAGGTACAAAAATCAAGAATAAAATATGGGTGTCACTGTCACCAATATCTTTTAATGTTGGCATAGAGGTATTAGTCAATATAATGAGAATGAAAATACATAATTTTTTAAAATTTATTTTTGTGCAGAAAAGCTACAAGCAAAATAAAAACCTGTTAGAACTGAATAGATTAGTCTGATAGAAATTTGGGTATGGAAACAAAAACCTTTTCCATATGTTAGAGTTAGAAAATCCTATAGAACAAAACTGACCATATGCTAAGGATGCATGAGAAAACCCTATGCAGCTTTACAGATGGGTATGATTTAAAGAATATAAAAAAGAGCCATAAAATAGCATGTAAATTGGTGCTAAACATGGACTGCTACAAAACCCTAAAATATCTGGTATTGGCTTACTACTGTGTGGTGGGTGGGAAGGAAAATGATATTGCATGTTCGAAAGATGATGAATCATTGCAAAATATTTGGGAGGTTGATCTTTGCATTACTTAAGGTATTTGTGATCCAGGGGAAAAGACTGGAAAATAAATGCTAATTGTGGGTTTTGGTCGCTATTAGCAGTCTTTGGTAAGGGATCATAAGAGAGTGATGAGCTCTAGAAAGGAAGGCCAATTTGCAAGAGAGATGAAAAAAGAGAAAAATGGCAGAAATCTGGGGCCTTGAAATATGGAAAAAAAAATTGCTTATAAGCTCCCAAGCAGCAAGAAATACCATTGTAAAATGCATCTTTGAAATATAAAGTGTCCTTCTCCTTCAGCTTTATGTTAAAAGTATGTGTCTAGGAGTTCCCCTGTGGGTCGGCAGGTTAAGAACCCGACATAATTTCCGTGAGGATGTGGGCTGGATTCCTGGCCTTGTTCAGTGGGTTAAGGATGTGGTGTTGCCACAAGCTGCGGCGTAGGTTGCAGATGAGGCTTGGATTCTGTGTTGTCATGGCTGTGGTATAGTCCTTAGCTGCAGCCCCCACCCCTAGGCTGGGAATTCCATATGCTGCAGGTGTGGCCATAAAATGAAAAAAAAAAATGACCTGACAACACCAAGTAAGGATATAGAACAAGTGGAACTCAGGCATTGTTTGGGGGCAGTGCAAAATAGATAGCCGCTTTGGACAGCCGAGTTAGAATACCTCGACACAATTCTATCTGTAGGTATTTACCCAGCAAAACTGAAAAATCATATCAACAACAATGTATTTGTGAATGATGTTCACAGCAGCATTATTTATAGTAGCCTCCAAACCAAATGATTGGCAACTGATAAAAAGATAAATCAATGATAGTGTATTTATACTGTAGAATGCCATTCAGCAGTAAACAGAAATAAAGTAAATTTGGCATGAAACAACATGATGGGTCTTAAACATGGTATGTTAAATTTATTTTTTTAATTCTTTTCATTGCTTAATGATTTTTATTACAATTATAGGAGTACAAAAATCACCACAACTCAATGTGATAGCATTTCTGTCCCAAATCTAAAAAGTCAGTCAGAATAAATTGTACCTATGGTATGATTCCACTTATATGGGATTCTAGAAACAGCTAGACTACAGCAACAGAAAGCAGATCTCTAGTTTCCTGGGGCTGTGATTGGAAAGAGTGGGAAATGAGCAAAAGGGGCCTCAGGAAACTTTCAGAGGGGAAAACATTCTCTCTTGACTCTGTTGCTTGGATGCAAAAAACGACTCACCTTCCCTGGGACCAAGCTCCTGTGTCTTTTGCGTGTTTTTTCCTCAGTATAAATTCTCTCTCTCCTTTTCTTTTTTAGCCTTATTTGGGCCGCACCCGTGGGATATGGAGGTTCCCAGGCTAGGGGTCTAACAGGAGCTGTAGCTGCCGGCCTTCGCCGCAGCCACAGCAATGCGGGATCCAAGCTGCGTCGGCAACCTACACCACAGCTCACGGCAACGCCGGTTCCTTAACCCACTGAGCAAGGCCAGCGATCGAACCCGCAACCTCGTGGTTCTTAGTCGAATTCGTTAACCACTGAGCCACGATGGGAACTCCATCATTACACTTCTCAACAAGCAATGCCTTGTCTACATTTTTTCTAAAACTGTTTCCTAATATTCACATTTCTTTAAGGTTAATCATTTTAACCCTTCTCCAGTCTCTTCATGCGGGTAGGCACACAAGCCTGAGTTGAGTAGAGTTCACTTTAGCTGGTGTGGATATAGTGAGGTCATTGCATAACCACAACTTGGTTATATATCATGGTAATCATGCTTGCTGCCTTAAGAATGGCACTATTTCTAAGAAATCCTCAGTAGGAGAGTTTCTTGTTAATGATAATTAGACCAGGGGTGCATAGGAGTGGTATAATTTATAAAACCTTTATAGGGTATAGAAGTCTTAGAGACTACTTTGATATTAAAAGGTTATTTAGACATGGGTTGAGCAGTCAGAAACTTTCTGACTGATCCTTGTTAGTGAATCATTGTTAAGAAGAGAACCTTTTCCCCATTTTCCAGGTATATCCTCTTTGAAAATCTACTGTCTATTTTATAGATGAGGCAATGGAGGTTAGTAGAAATTGCCTAATGGAAATCACTTTCCTCTAGCCAAAAATTAAATGGTCAAGCTAGATGGGAATTCATCTCTGTCTGATACCGAACCTAATGTTTTTGCTGAGATACTAGATTGCCGCTCTTGTGACAATCTTTTCAAAAAGTAGATTTCTCACAAGCATTTCTAAACACACATGAAAGCACAGGGAACGGTATAAGAAATACCATGAACATCAATCAGATTACACATTTATCAAAGTTCTGCCATGTTTTCCTCATCTATTTCTTTGTCTCTCTTTTCCTTTGTAATGGTATTTTGAAGCAAATCTTAAAGTTCTCATCTCTTTGCTCCCATATATTTTTGCAGACATTTTTAAATGTAATTTTTATAAGAATGCCTTTATTACACTGAACAAAGTTAACGACGATTCTTTGGGATGAGATATGCCAAAAACATCTACAAAATTTGTCTTGTTCAAGTCAGTACCCAAAGAGTCCACAGATCATATTTACTTTTCAAGACACCTAAGCTCTTGAAAATCTACAGCAAACCCCTGTTCACGCCCTTCTTTCTATTTATGTATGTAAACATTCCTATAGGTTCTAGAGGCTTGATTAGATTCAGGTTCCATTGAAAAACCATTTTTTTTTCTTCCAAAAATCCATTATAAGCAGTTTGCTGTGTTTCACACAGTCTGGTTGTCCCATTTTGAGAGGTACTGAGCTTGAAATTTTCAAGGTGCTGAAATCCTGATTTTTTTTTTTCTTTTTTTGGCTGCCTCATGGCATATGGAATTCCCAGGCCAGGGACAAGATCCCAGCAGCAGTTGTGACCGTCGCTGCAGCTGCAGCAATTCCAGATCCTTGAACCCACTGTACCAGCATCCTGGCACTACAGAGATGTCACTGATCCTGTGGTGCCACAGTGGGAACTCCCCGATCTTTTATTTTTCTTTCTTTCTTTCTATTTAAATTATTTTTAAAATATTTTATTGGAGTGTGATTGATTTACAACGCTATATTAGTTTCAGCTGCACAGCAAAATGAATCAGTTATACGTACACATGCTTCCATTCTTTTTTTCCCATATGAAACCCTGATGTTGTCGGTGCCAAATTTCTCTTCAATCTTTTGTCCCACTGAGGATTGCTCCGGAACCGAACTGATTCATTCCGTGCTGGAACATGGCGATTTCCTAAGTTTTTCATTGCTTATACATTTATTGGCCATCTCTCTTCTTTGCAGAGAAAATCATGGTATCAAATACTTCTCAGTGAATTAGAGGGTGCGTGGCAAAGTCAGAATAAATGTTTAACTTTTCCCTTTCATTGGCAATTTTCAGTTTTTAGTGCAGTGTTGGTGCCCTAGATGTTTCGTATCTACCCTGTCCCCTCTCTTTCATATCATTGCGAACTTATAGGTTTTTACATATTCAATATATTTAAATAAATTATTCTTTTTGATGCTAAAGTTGTTCCCTCTCTGGCTCTTGGCTGATGAGAGAGCTTTACGTTGCCTTCTTTGTCCTTCAGGCTCAACCCATCTGTCTTTGATCACTTTCTTGTTTTCTGGCACAAGACATTTCTAAACTCATCATGTACATTTCCTGCTTTCCATCTGGAATTAGCCATTACTCTAAGAAGCCCTAGTTCATTTTAGTGTAAAGAATGGCGTTTGGAAAATATAATCTGGGCACTAGGTCTGCTCACCTCTATTCAGTGATCATTAGTTCTGGACATTCTGACGGGGGCAGAGCCAGTAAATAGAGATTTCAAACAAAACAATGATTTCTATGAATATTTCTACAATCCAGAAGTTTTCTTTGTTTTTATACTTGCAAGTCTCTTAACTTACAGTAAAATACGTGTTCTTAACAACATTGAGATCATTTTTTATCGGCATCATCTGGAAATGTGCATATAAAATAGCTCCAGAATAATGCAGATATTACCGCTAACAAATAGACTACTGAAGGATTTAAGGTCTATCTACAGTTCTTAGTTGTTCTTAGGATATCTTCCTCTGGGTACCTCTGTGGATGTTAAATTCTATAGTATACTTGAAATGTACGTCCCCAGGCAAACTATATAATATGGTATATTCAGAGAAATCTGCCTTCCTTTGCTACCTCCAGTAACCTCCACCCTCCTTCCTAGTAGGCTGCTATTTTTACTAGGTGACCACTTTATTGCTCTGTCCACCTCTTCATTACCCAATAACAAACGCCTATGCTTTGTTTTTTAAAGGATTCGCTGTCTATTCCTGCTGCTTTGTGTTCCTGTATGAGTTATACTCTACTTTTGTAGCTAAAATAAAAAAAAATCTGTTTTTTTGTTGTTGAAAATCACAATAAATTTATATTAACTCACAAAATTGAGATCTTTAGGATGATTCTTTTTTTTTTGTCTTTTTTTTTTTTTTGCCTTTATGTAGAGCCGCACCCGCGGCATATGGAGGTTCCCAGGCTAGGGGTCTAACAGGAGCTATAGCTGCTGGCCTTCGCCACAGCCACAGCAACGCAGGATCCAAGCCGCGTCTGCAACCTACACCATAGCTCACGGCAACGCCGGATCCTTAACCCACTGAGCGAGGCCAGGGATTGAACCCGCAACCTCATGGTTCTTAGTTGGATTCGTTAACCACTGAGCCACGAAGGGAACTCCTAGGATGATTCTTATGTCATATTTTTAGACTAATTCAAGTTCACATTTGTGCCTTTTAGAAATATCTAGAAATATACATATATTTTAAAGTATATGCTTAGATATTTTATCCTTTTGTCATTAAATGAATTTCCTTCTGTTATATCTATGTGATATTTTATAGATATGATAACTTTTTCACTATATTTTTATGTGCTGCTGTAATTAATTATCCTTTTTTGTAACATATTTTCATTTTATTCCCTTGCATTTTTAATAGATGATCATATTATCTGCAAATAGAGATGACTGTAACTCTTCCTTTGAAAGTTTTATGCCTTTAATTACACAAATATGTATATATGAAAACTTACATACGAATCACCTATAATTCCTCTTACTAATTCTTCCAAAGTTGTGTTAAAGAGTAGCAATAATAGCAGAAAAGCTTGTATTGTTCAAGACAATAGTAATGCCTTTAAACACCAATGAGATATCATCTCATACCTGTCATAATGGCCATCATCAAAAAGTATACAAACAAGAAATGTTGGTGAAGATGTGGAGAAAAGAGGACTCTTGTACACTGGTCGAGAGGATGTAAATTGATTCAGTCACTAATGAAAACTAAGGAGTCTCCTAAAAAAACTTAAAAAAGAGCTATCATGTTTTACTCCTGAGTATATACCCAGAAAAAAAAAAGAAAACACTAATTTGAAAAGATTCACGTACACCCTTGTTCATAGCAACACTATTTGCAATAGCCAAGTCATAGAAGCACCCAAGTGTCCACTGACAGAAGAATGGATAAAGGAGATGTGGTACATATACACAATGGAATATTACACAGCCACTTGCAGAAATGTGGATTGACCTAGGAATATTATATTTAGTGAAAGAAGTCAGACAGAGAAAGGCAAATACTATATGATATTACTTATTTATGGAATCTAAAACATTAAACAAACACGTGTATGTAACAAAACTAAAACAGACTCAGAGATACAGGAAACAAGCCAGTGGTTACCAGTTGGGAGAGGGGAGGGGGGAGGGGCAAAATAGAGGGAGGGGATTAAAAGAAACAATAAGGATATACTGTAGAGCACAGGAAATGAGAGCCACTATTTCATAGTAAATACAGTATAATCCAGAAAAAATCTGAATCACTATGCTGCACATCTGAAGCTAAGATGATATTGTAAATCAACCTTATTTTGGAGTTACCTCGTGATGCAGTGGGTTAAGGATCTGGTGTTGCCACAGTAGCAGCTCCTGATCGCTGCTGTGGTGCTGGTTTGATCCTTGGCCTAGAGAATTCCACATGCTGCAAGTACAGCCAAAAAAGAAAAGGCAGAAATTTTATTTTAAATAACAATGCCTTTAATTAACAATCCCTAATGGAGATGTTATTTTTAGGGACTGTTTAGGGAAAATTAAGATTACTCCTATTTAATTTTTTTTTAACAAGGATTTTTTTTTTAATTTTGACAAAAAAGTTTTTAACCTCTGGAAACAATCATGTATTTTTCCTTCAAACTATTGAAATATCAAGCTATATTAGTGGATTAACAAGTAGCATGTCTGCTATTCTTTTATTCTTGGATTGAATTTCACTTGGTCACAATTTTTTTTTTTTTCAGAATGAGCTACTAGATTCTATTTGCTAATCATTTATTTAAATTTTTCATTAATAATTATATAAATATATTGCTCTATAATTCTTTTATGCACAGATGTTATTAGGTTTTGGTATCAATGTTAGTATGTACTTCAAAATAAGAATATGGAAAACTTCTTTTCTGTGGAGCATTTTAGGAAGTATTGAAATGATCCGATCCTTAAAAACACCCTCATGAATCCAATTTGTGGGCAGTTTGGCGAAGTTAATTGTTTGATTTTTGTTTGCTTGTTCTTTTGTTTGTTTTTTTCATTTTCAGTGACATCTTTGATAAATTATCCTATTTCCATTGTCTGTTTATCCTTTATGTCCCAACTGCAGTTTTAGTAAACTATATTTTTATAAAAACCTGTATCATTTTTTTTCTCATTTTTGTATTGAAAAGTTTATTCTTCTATTTTTGTTTTTAAACAATTTTCTCTATATCGATTGTTATTTTTCCTGTGTCAATTCCTGTTTTATATATACAGGCACTCGCTCCCTTTTTTAAACATTTCGGTTGAGGAGCAGGATTATTTTTCCCATTGAATTTAGTAGCTTGCTTTCTAATTCCTAACTTTCTGCTTTAATCTTTATTAATTATTTTATTCTGCATTATTGTGGTTTCCTGCTTGGTTGTTTTCCTAGTTTTTTATTTGTATACATAATTCTTTTATTTATTATTTATTTATTTATTCATGTAGTAATTTCATGTTATACTTTTTTCACTGAGGACGACATTAGTCATATGCTACATTCTGGAATGCTATACTTTTATTTTGGTTTATTACTTTTTACCTATGGGTTAATGGAAGGTTTTGTTAATTTCTTTCCAGAACTCTTTTCATTTTACTAACTTCTTGTTTTATTGCAAAAAAGTTAGCAAATATGACTTGTTCATTATTGATGTGGTTTTAAACTTGAATGCATAGGAATTTTTACAAATATTCCATGAGAGTTTACAGTGAAAGTATCTTGTCTATCGTTAAAGTATGGCAGATATATGGCTGTTTTGCCCATATTGATGATGTCTGCTTAATCTGTAATTGTTTAGGCCTGCAAGAGGTGATTTGATTCTCTTGTTTTCAATATGCTTCAGTCCTTTCATAGCCTGTGGTATCTGCTTCATGAAATGTGCTCCTGTTTTGCTGTATTTTCATGGCGCATTTTTGACTTTCTTATGAGTAATTATTTGTCTATTTAAAATATTTGCCATGAATTCTCCTTATGTATACTAGTAAGTATATGGATGTTTTTTTGTAGTTGTTTTTTTGCTTGATAATTATTTGGCTATCCTTTTATTTGAACTTTTTTGAATCCATTTAGTCAAAGGATTATTTCTTTAACGCGGCACAGAGCTGGACTGGCTGTCTCCGGTCAGGCTGAAAATTCTTTTCTTATTACAGCTGAGTTCAGTCACAATTTTCTAGTTGGTTATAACTGTTTGAACATTTCTATCTTTTTCTTTGCATAGCTCTGTGTTGGTTATAGTTGTGGGGATTGCTGATATTTAAAAGAAGCAGATTTTCCTGGGATTTTCAGGAAAAGGTTTCTGGTTGGAGGGTGGCGAGGGAAAAGGTCAGCCTATAGCTTCTTCAGCTTCACTGGCCCAGGGTTCCCCACTTAGGCGTTACTTGGAAAGATTCATGGCCTGTTGTTTGCCCCAACCCCTTGTTTCTTGTAACCAAGTATAGCTGTCCTTTAGTTTGTGCAAGTGATTGGTCCCAGGGCCCCTGTGGGTACCAAAATACACGAATGCTCAGGTCCTTACACAAAACGGGGTCTTGTTTGCATGTAATCGAATGCACATCCTCCCCACAGACTTCCAACCCTCTCTAGATGACTTATAATGTCTAATTTAATGAAATGCTATAGGAATAGTTATACATACAGTGCAAGTGATATGTAAAGGGTTGCCAGAGTGTGTGGCAAATCCAAGTTTGCTCTTTTGGAACTTTCTGGAATTTGATGTTGTTGTTGTTTTCCTGACAGTTTTAATTTGCATTTGGTGGAATCTGCAGATGTGGAGCCCAAAGACAGGGAGGGCAACTGTTTTTTCAGGAGGAAGTCTCCTATAGCCAGTGTGAGGCTCTCATGGTAGAACACTGTTGGCTTTCCTTGCCTCTCAGTGTGATGCCTTTGGTTTCAGATTTTGTGTTTTGTTATTCCAGTGTTTTGCAGGTTATCCAAGTATTATCTCCCCCCAGGGCCCCACCCCCAGGTCTCAACCTTCCCCGCTGCGTTCCTGTCCACAGTGGCTTCTCCTGTGAATCCGTCTTCCTGGAAGGAGTGGGATATGACTTGAACACTTTTCGAATGCACTGAGGCTGAAAGCATTTTTTCCATTTGGTGGATCGTTTTCAAATCTGCCCAGGTTTCCACCGAGACTGGGTTCTCTTATTCTTTTGGTGATTTTTAGTGTCCGATGGACCCCTCGAATTTCAGGGGTCTACCACCTGCCTTTCCCTGTGCAGCAAGGGCTGCTACAGCGAATCATCCAGCAGCTAATGTGGATGTACGCTCTGCTGCCCCCCACCCGTGGCTGATATTCGGGGAGACTTGAAAGGTGGGCTGTCATGATCCATCCACAGGAAGGAGGTTGCTATGGCATAGCACTTCTAGAACGGGCTGCGCTGCATGGAATTAGTACAGTAAAGATGCTGTGGCAGTGGACTAGGATAACAAAATGGTCTTCATTTTTGCATTTTTAGTCTGTGTGTGTGCATGCGTGTGTGTGTGTGTGTGTGTCGCTCCTCCTCCAGTCTGGGCAGGAAACCAGAAGCTTGTGGAGGTGTGTGTCTGCTTCACATTTCCTTCTTAGCGGTGACTTTGGGAAAGGGAATATTTGGGGTGATTTGCAAAATACAATCACTCTTAAGTTCTTAATTTTAGAGCACCACCTAGTTCTCAGAAGCCACTCTTCTTGGAGATGGATACACTTATTGAAAATAGTAAACAACCTTACACACCGTGTGTGTGTGTGTGTGTGTGTGTGTGTGTGTCTGTGTGTATTTTTGTTTACATAATATACAATATTCTTTGTAAACAATTAGTGTGTTGTTAGGGAGATAATTTCTGGAAGTATCTTCCAAAATATAATTAACCTAAAAAATCGTGTGATTATTTAGAAAATTGGTTAAGTGGGTGGTTCTTAAAACACAGGTTCTTAGGCAAGTTTCATAGTGAGGTCATTGATTTTATGAGGCAGTTAACTTACCTTTTACAGTATAATATATCTAGTTATTCTGTAGAATAACTAGACAATAACGATGGCAGGGAGAAATTAAAATGATTCGATACAAGACCCTTTTTTTTTTTTAAAGTATTCAGATTGTGTAGTCTCTGAAATCTGCCAAGAAATCATTAGAACTTTCATGTCCATGAAGCTAAATTTGAGGGAAGTAATATTTTCTTTTCTTAAAAAATAGCTTTTGTTTTTCATGGCAGAAAATCCTGGTTTGTTGGGAAGGTTTTGAAGGCGCCTTTAGAAGGGCATGACAAAATAAAAGGCTTTTCAGCAGCCTGTGGGAAGGCAGGGCTGGTCCTGAGATGGAATTTGGAACACAATAGTTCCCTGAGCAAACTGTCACTCAGTTTTCAAGGTGGAATTTAAATAACCCCATTGTTTTCAAAGAACTCCTACTCTGACCAGCTATTCTGCAGCAGTTACAACTGCACTGATTCCTTCCCAAAGCATTTACTTTCAAGGTTCCTTCTTGAGTATTACGTTGTCCTATATGAGATTTGTCTTCCACATCAAAATAATGGATCCTATCAATTAGAATTCTGTGTCCAGGAACAGATTTTGACTCACCAGAGGCCAAATTCCAAAAGTGAAGCCCTGCCGTACATGAATACAACATATTCTTTCAGAAGAGAAAGAAGACTTCTGCACAGGGGAAAAGAGAGAACTTCTCATTTAAGGAAAGGATTAGCCCTTAGAAATTAGTTACTGTGACACCAAGTAGGCATGGCTGCTTTTTTTTTTTTTTCCCTAGTATTTAAAAATGAAAGGCACATCAAAATTCCGTATCTAGTTAGTTAACATCTTTAGGGCAAAATGTTTGAATCTAAAGAGCTGATAAATTTGGGAATTTAGAAAGGGGTCTGAAAATGATGCAGGGGTGGGGAGAGAACGGCAGGAAAAAGAAGAGAACTCTCATATATGGAGTGTTTGTTATGTGCTCCCCTGTGCCTTTGTTTTTATGTCATTCAATATTCTTTTTGCTTTTCTTCACATATTTTTTTACTCATTTTAAAAAATTTAAGAAATCATTTAATTTCATCTTCCAAACGACACTGTGAATTGCTCACTCTTGTGATAGCTATATTGTGGGTGGAAAAATGTGTCTTTAAAGACCAATTAATTTGTCTAATTCACACCATTCGTCAGCATGGGAGGCAGAAGAGCCAGTACTGTGACGGTAGCTGGAGAGGAATTTTTACCCACAAGACATATTCCTTTCTAGAAGTCAAAGCTCAAAAGCTAGAAGGATTCTGGGAGTTCCCTTTGTAGCTCAGAGGTTAACAAACCCCATTAGGATCCATGAGGTATGTGGATTCAATCCCTGGCCTCGCTCAGTGGATTAAGGATCCGGCATTGCTGTGAGTTGTGGTGTAGTCACAGATGAGGCTCAGATCCTGACTTGCTGTGGCTGTGGTGTAGGCCGGCATCTGGTGCTCTGATTGGACCCCTAGCCTGGGAACTTCCATGTGCTGCAGGTGTGGCCCTAAAAAAAAAAAAAGCTCGAGGGATTATACCAGTTTCAGATATTTGTTTTAAACCAGTATTTGCAACAGTTAACTCACATGAAAACTTGTTTTCACCATCTACTGTCCCATATGATATTTATTCATCGTGTTTACTTGGTATTGCTATCAACAGGTGATAGGCCACGTCTGGCCTGAGGCCGCAGTTTGCCGACCACGGCATGAAGACGTACAGTATGTCTCAGACAACAGCTCAACTTGCGTGTGGTTTTTAAAAAGTAAACTTTCAGATATCTCAAGACAGGTCATGGCCTCTTTTTATTACATTAAAAATAATCTTTTTTTTTTTTTTTTTGCTTTTGCTTTTTAGGGCCACACCCGTGGCACATGGAATAACTGGAAATATTAGTTATACTAATATCATATGGGGTTATATATGCCCAGTAAATATTACACATATTCCTAGTATAACTAGGAATGACTAGTCACATGAATAACTAGAAATAATTAAGTGGGGAGTGGAGCTTTCAGATGAGCCTGTGTGAGAAGTAGTAGAGAGCAGTGGCTTTGCAGAAATAAGGTACATGGAAACACAAGCTTGGTTTTTGAGATACATTTAGAGTCAGTGAGATGCACGGATCTTAAGTGTCTACCCCAGTGTCTTCATCACCCCCCGCGAAGTTCCCTCGGGCTTCTTCCCAGTCAACTCTCCCGACCCGCAGAGGCAACCAGTTCTCTGAGTCTTTCCCCATAAGCCCCTTTTCCTGTTCTAGAACATTTTATATACACGGCACCTTCAGTACTAAGTCTTTCTGTCAGTTTTTATACACGGGGTGGGGCTCTTCCTATCCTGAACCTGTCACCAACTTGTTACATTTACAGTATCCATTCAAATATGTCAGCGCACATATTTGTAGTTTTTCACTGTGTAAATACACTATAAGATCTTAATCTGCTCTCCTATTGACAGACTTCCCCTCCCCGCACAAGTTTAGGTTATCATAAATAAAGCTACCATGAATATTCTTATGTAATTTCTGGTAAACAATTTTTTTTTTCATTTTTCTTGGATAAACAGCTACGGTTAAATGAAAGGGCCATAGGAAAAAAAAATAACTTCTTTGTTATTGAAACAGCCAATCTATTTGGCAAAAAAAAAAAAAAAGATTCTACTATTATTCACTTGCAAAAGCAATGAGTTTGAGTTTGGGGTGGTTGTATATCCTCATCGATACTCAGAGTTCTCAGTTATGCTTACTTATTCATTTATTTTGATTTGAGCCATGCAAGTGCGTGGAGTGGTATCACGGAGTGGTTTCGATTTGCAGCTTCTTGGCTGGCGAACTGTCTTAACTGCAGTACTTTTTCCTGGAGTTTGTGGTCGTGCCCTTGAGAAGGGCCTGTTCAAGTCCCCCACCCCTGCGCGAACTTTTTTAATTTTATGACCGCATCTGTGGCATATGCTAGTTCCTGGGGCCTAGGGGTTGCCCCTTCGATCCATGCCACAGCTTATGGCAACCCCAGATCCATAACCCACTGTTGAGGTCAGAGATTGACCGCCTATCCTCATGGATATTAGTCGGGTTCTTAACATTCTGAGCCATGACAGAATGTGATCATGGGGCATTTTCTTTTAAAACAAATTTAGGAATTCTTCATTTATTATGGGTTCAAGTTCTCTGACAGATGTATGCTTTATGAACATTTTCTCCCAGTCTGTGTCTCGCCTATTCGTATTCTTTAGTATTTCTTTTGATAATCAGACACATTAAGTTTCGAGGAAGTCAACATTTTGATTTTTTAAATTTAACGCCCAGTGTGTCTCTTTTAAGAATTCTTTGTCTGCTAAAAAGGTTTAAAAAGATATTTTCTTATTTTTTTCTTCAAGAGTCTTATGATTGAAAATATGGAAGACCCTGTGTTCCTTTTGTTTGCTTGTTGTTTGTATTGTTTCTGTTTAGAAGTTGGTAGCAGTTTCCTTTTTTTTTTGGTCTTTTTAGGGCTGCACCCGCAACATATGGAAGCTCTCAGGCTAGGGGTCAAATTGGAGCTGCAGCTGCCAGCCTACACCACAGCCACAGCAACACCAGATTCGAGCTGCTTCTGCGACCTACACCACAGCTCACGGCAACGCTAGATCCTTAACCCACTGAGTGAGACCAGGGATCGAACCTGCGTCCTCATGGATATTAGTCAGATGCATCACTGCTGACACATGACAGAACCCCAGTAGTAGTCTCTTTATTGCTATCCCGTATGACGTGGTTCTTGTCTGACTAATTGTGTTTTTCAGATCTAGAATTTTCATTTGTTTCTTTTCCTCTTTGTCCTTTTCTTTTCTGTTTCTCTTTTTGTACTGAGATTTCTGATCCATTCACTCTTTGTATCAAATTTTCAAGTTTTTGAGCACATTTATAATAACTTTTCCAAAGTCTTATCTACTAATTTCCACATCTCTGTTTTCTCTGGGTCACACTTTTTCTGCTTCTTTGCTTATCCAGGAGGTTTTTTCAACAGGATTTATTTTTAAAGCAGCTTTAAGTTCACAGCAAAATTGAGCAGAAAATATAGTCTCCTCGCTAAAACACCCCACACCAAAGTGGAGCATTTCTTACAATCAACAAACCTGCATTGACTCATCCTAATCACCCAAAGCCCGTAGTTTACATTAGAATTTGTTTCTCATGTTTTATGGGTTTTGACAGATATATAATGACAGCGTAGGTTCATTGCTCCAAAATTCCCATATGTTCTGTCTAGTCATCTCCTGCCCCCAACCCCCGATCCTTCTCCCCTCTCCATAGTTTGGCCTTTTCCAGAATGTCATGCAGTTAGAGTCAGGTAAGATGTGAACTTTTCAGACTGGCTTCTTTCCCTTAGTAAAGTGCACTGCCGTTCCCCTGTGTCTTCTCGTGGCTTGATAGCTCATTTCTTTTTAGTGTTGAATAATATTTCTTTGTCTGGATGTACCTCGGTTCCTTCCAACTTTCGGTAAATATGAACAAAAGTGCTGCTAACATTGGTGTGTAAGTTTTTTTTGTGTGTGTGGGGATAAGTTTTTAACTCATCTGGGTAAATACCAAGGAGTGGTGACTGCTGGATTTTATGATAAAAGTGGGTTTCATTTTGTAAGAGACTGCCGTGTTATCTTCCAAAGTGGCTGTACCATTTTGTGTTTCCATCAGCAACGAATGAGAGCTCCTGTGGCTTTATAGCCTTACCAGCATGTGGTTCTGTCAGTGTTTTAAACTTTAGCCATTCTTATAGGTAATTAGTGATATCTCATTGTTGTTTAATTCTGTAATGCTGTGTGATGTCTAGCAACTTTCTGTGTGCTTCTTTGCCATCTGTATATCCTTTGGTATCCATGAACGTCTCTTGCCCATTTTTTAAATCAGGTGGTTCATTTTCCTGTTGTTGAGTTTAACAGTTCTTTGTATATTTTGGATAACAATCCTTGATCAGACATGTTCTTTGCAAATATTTTATCCCAGTCTGCAGCTTGTCTTTTCATTGTCTTCATACTCTCTTTAAAACTTTAATTTTAATAAAGTCCAATTGATAAATTACTTTTTTTCATGGATCATGCCTTTGGTGTTGTATCTAAAAAAGTCATTCCCAAACCAGAGTTCATCTAGACTTTCTGCTTTGTTATCTTCTAGGAGTTTTTTAGTTTTTGATTTTACGTTTGACCTGTGATCCGTTTTGAGTCAGTTTTTATGAAGGGTTTAAGGTCTGTGTCTAGATTCCTTCCATGCAGGTGGATGACCAACTGTTCTTTTGCCTTCAGTGGAAAGACTGACTTTGCTCCCTTGTGAAAAGCAATCAGCTATGTTTGGATGGGTCTCTTTCTGAGCTCTCTAGTCTATTCCATTGATTTATCTGTTCATTCTTTCACCAGTACCACAGTGTCTGTATTACTGTAGCTTTATAGTAAGTCTTGGGGGTCAGGTTTGTTCTTCCACTGTTTTTCACATTCAATATTGTATCAGCTATTCTGGATATTTGTTTCTTCTTATAAACTTTAGAAACAATTTATTGATATCCATAAAATAACTTACTAGAATTTCTACTGGGATTGAATTAAATCTGTAAATCAAGTTGAGAGGAACCTACAGCTTGAAAATATTGACTCTTCTAATCCATGAATGTGGAATTTCTCTCTCTTTATTTAGGTCTTTGATTTCTTTCAACAAACTTTCGTTGTTTTCCTCATGTAGAATTTATACATATTTTATCAGATTTATATCCAAGTATTTATTTTGGGGGGCTATTGTAAATAATATTGTGTTTTTAATTTCAAATCCTTTGTTAACTCTTTTTTTTAATATAGGAAAGCTATTAGTTTTTGTACAGTAAGCCTACACTCTTCAATTTTACTATAACTGTTTGATATTTCCAAGTTTTCTTTTTTCTTTTTTGTCAGATCCTTGAAATTATCTGTGCAGATCTTCATGTCATATTCTAACAGTTTTATGTCTTTTTTCCAAATCTGCATATCTTTTATTCCTTTCTCTTGTCTTATTACTTTAGCAAAAATTTCACATAGGGTGTTAAAAAGGAGTAGTGAGAAGGGATATTCTTGCTTTTTTCCTTGAATTTAATGTAAAAGCTTTAGTTTCTCATCATCAAGTATTATGTTAGCTGTAGCATTTTTGTTTGTTAGTTTGCTTTTTTAGTTTGTTTATTTGCTTTTTTGGCAGATGTTCTTTATCAAGTTGAGAAAGTTCCCTTCTGCTCCTTATTTGTTGAGCTTTTGTTTGTTTGTTTGTGTTTACAGATGAGTGGGTATTACATTTTGTCAAATGCTTTTTAATGCATCTATTGATATAACTATTTTTTATTTATCGCATTAATGTTAATTAATTTTTGAATGTTGGACTAGCTTTACATACTGTTAATGAATCCCACTTGCTTGTGAGATTTGATTGCTAATGTTGAGAGTATATTGTTGGAACTGATTTGAAAATGCAAAAGATTTTTGAATCTATGTTCGTGAGAGATATTGGTCTATAATGTCTGTGTCTGGTTTCAGTATGCAATTTTTACTTTATACTGGATATTGAAGTTGATGCTATGTGGCTGAGTATTTAGATTTTGTTTTATATAAAAGGTATTAGGTGCTCTTTGTCTCTTCCTCTTAGATTGATCATCCTGGTTTGCTTGACCTTAACTCCCCAGCACTGCAATCCAGCAAGGACATCTCCCAGGCAGCAACATGTTGATATTGTAGCAATCACACTGTGTATTTTCCTCCACTCTGCTGCCTATTGTCTGACCTCTGAAAATAGCTGTTTTGTAGACTTTTTTCAGTGTTTGGATTGTTTATATAGAGGGGTTATTTCAATATCTTTTACAGTATCATGACCAGTAATCAAAAGTCCTAGGTTTTCTTTTGAGTCTTTTCTTGGCATTAAGTCTTAAGTCTTTGAGCTACATTTCTTATGACCAAATTAAAAACGTAAAAATTAAAAAAAAGTCAAAATACTGCATGCTCATTTAATAAGATGAGGATCTTCAGTCTGTTCCTTTCTCTAAATCTTCATATGCTAATTTAATCTGAGCTCTCTCTTCCTCTTTAAGGAAAAACAAACAACAAAAAAAAGTCAATCTGATGTCCAATATTAGTAAAACTAGATATAACTATGTATGTATTTTTGTCTAAGTAGAAATAGCTACAAAATCTGGGAGTTCTTTTCAAAGATCAAGAAAATCTCTAGTTCGGGTAAAGGAAAACTAAATAAAAAGTCTTCGTAAGGATATGATGCCTGCCTGATCTTGGCACATTGCTATTTAGATATGCTTTTGTATGCTTATGGTCCAGTTTACGATATGTTTATACACATATAATGTTAGGAAAAGTCATGGGGTGTCATTTAAACATTTTATTAGTGTTAGTAAAGAAGTTTCCTGAATGGGGATAAAAATGGGTCCAGGGGACAAAGTCTAGGCCTCTCTTGGATGACACCATGATATGTCTGAGTTCACAATCTCTTTCCTTATTTCTGGCATGTGACAAAAGAGGCACCTCCACTACGTGGAAAAGTATAGGCTTGGGTAAACCTGCATTTTATATTATTCTTCAAGGAGAACTGCGTGAAGAATTTGTAGTTTTAATACTAATAAATCCTCACCCCCAAATTGTCTGACTTGTTTGGAATCTATTTCAAATTTGTTTTTAAAACTACACTGCTCTCCAGTGCTTGTGGCAATAATTCAAATTGACACGATCGTATACAATAAATTAAGCTATTGTATGTTTACATATCAATAGATTTATAATTTTTAGGGGGAAAGTCTTGCCTGGGCAAAGATAGCCAAGGGGCCACCACAAAGAAGGCTATGAATAAAGTGGAAAGCCTGTGTTTACTGGCCCCTGTGGTTCAGGCCAGCAAGGGTCACTGAACTCCACTTCGTTTCCTATTCTACTCTCTGACTCCAACTTTTTGAAGAACACCATAGGGACAGAATCGGTTTCCTTATGCTAGCAAAAACCACCCAGAAGGATCAACCACTTTCTCAAGCTGTAATTCTTCAGTTTTCTTTATGTGTAAGTGTGTGTGTTCATATGATTGTCATGTACGCATGCTAATTTTTTCAGAATTAAAAATTTCAACTTGTAAAAAGTAAAGCAAAAATTCTGCCATTGCCACCCAAACAGCAAGCAAAGAGTATGATAAGTAAGATGGCTTGTTCTGACAATCAGCATTTTCTTCATATCAATCTAGAATTATGACACTCTTGCGAAAAAATTGGTTGTCACCAAGGTAAATGCCAAATCAATGGGAAAACTGTCAGCAAAAATGATCACCAACTGCAGGTTATACGAAAATAAAAACATGAAGTCTTTCTTATATAAAAGAAACATTATGCACACATTTCAAAGCTGTAACCTATGAAATACTTTCATTTTCTGGTGTATCATAAACACAACCTCTACTTTTTTGAACACATTCCTCCTTTCATTTCAGCATTCCAGTTGCACTTCCACTGAAACATATTTACTGTATCTCAGGACCTTTGCATTTTCTGTTCCTTTTGTTTAAAGCATGTGAACTTCTTTCATCTTTGAAAACTTAGTTCAAATGTCATTTTTGTAGGAGACTTTTTTTCTGACCAGCTCCCTTTACGTATTTTAAATTGCATGTTTTGTGATTTCCATTTATAGGCTCATGTTTTTATGAGATGACTTCCTGTTCCCACCCTAGATCGTAAACTCCATGAGGGCTGAGGCTATGTATATTTTGTTCATTATTTTATCCCTGGGATCTAGAGGAATGCTTAACACAGAGTAGGTCCTCCATAGATGAATGCATTTCTAATGTTACAAATATTTTAAAATAAAGTTCTTTTGCTTTCATAAATTTTTAAATTAACAGAGGGTTTATTTCTTTTTTCTTCTTTTATTTTTCCCTCCATGGTTCCCTCTTTCATTTTTTTCTTTCATTCTTAGACTTCTGTAGATAACTCTATGTTGGACTTTCTCAAAAGTTAGGAGATGGGGATATCTTATAAAATAGGTTTTATTTATTGAGATAAAAAAATATTGGGTTTAATTCAACCCTAAACTACTCTAGCCAAAAGCTTCAAGAACTAGAATCTAAGGTCTACAATGCAGATTCATATTTCTTCATAAATGTATGGCAATTTTTTAGAACAGTCCCTGGCACATAATACTAAGGGTTCACTACATATTTTGTTAAAATAAATCAATATTAGCAAAAGAATACTTTTATTGAGCCACTATGCTCTTACTGGCTTGTAAAAGCTATTCTTTTTTTTTTTTTTTTTAACTCCTTTAATAAGAATTAGTTGCAACCTTTTGCCAGAAACTTTTGAATTATACTAGTTCGTACAGAAAATGAAATGATTTCCCACAATGTCAGTAGCTGCCATGTGCAGAAAACTATTGCTCTGGGAAGTTTTCAATAAGTAGGTGAAACTACTGGACACTAAACATTTCTAACACAGCTAAGTGTGTCGTGGTTTGCTTTTGCATCCTATGGGGGGGGAGAGGCATCATAATGGCTCAAAACTCTATCAGTGCTCACCAGTCTATTTCATCTCTGGATAGACTAATCTATGAGTTCATTCTGGTGGGAGGAATTCACACTTCTCAAGTTTTATGTAAATTTCCCATCTTCCTTTATTTATATAGATAACTTTTTTTAAAGGTTAGAACTTATGTTTTAAAAATGAGTAATGAACATATGCATCCCTAATGCTATTACTTGTTTAGTACTTTCTTCGTCACCTTGGATTGGAATGTGCACTATCGAACTGGTAAGATTTAGTAATGTTACTGAACCCATAAGCTTTAGTAATGTAGCAGAATTCATTGTTTTCATTGGCCAGGAAGTGCACAGTTCATCGTGAATACTGAGTCACAGGAAAAGTTGGATTGGCCGATCTTTTCAGAAATCTGCTTTAAGGAGGCTTCGAGTCATTCTTTGCAGGTGGCATATATCTGTTGAGGTTGTTGTAGCAGATGATAACTACTTGAAAAGGGGGACCATCTACAACGTCCTTACACTCTGGCAAGAAAAATGTGGATGCATTGTTAAAAAGCAGTAGGCAATCCTTGTCTTCTAAATAACTGGTTCACACACATGATTTTTGAAATTTTTTTCACTTTTTCAATACAGATGTTATGATTTAAGTAATAAACTTCTTTATTTCAGAAGCAGTTACATCATCACAGAAAAACTGAGCAGCGAGTACAGAGTGCCCCTTCCTCTTCCTATCTTCCTCCCTTCGGTTTCCCTTATTAAGACTTTACACTGGTGTGGAACATTCTTTACAACTGCTGCACCAATATTGACACACTTATTAGCTAAAGCCCATAAATTGCTTTCGGACTTATATTTGTGTTATACAGTTCTATGTGTTTCGACAAATGTACAGTAACCTGTATCCACCATTATAGTATCATACAAAATAGTTTCACTGCCCTAAAAATCCTCTGAGCTCTGTCTATGACTCTCCCCCTCTCCCCTAAACCCTGGCCACCATGGATCTTTTTACTCTCTCCATACTTTTACCATTTCTAGAATGTCATATAGTTGGACTCATACAGTTTGCAGACTTTTTAGGTGGCTCTCTTTCAGTTACTAATATGCATTTAAGGGTCTTCCATGTCTTGGGGGGGGTTAATAGCTCATTTCTTTTGTGCTGAATAATATTCCATGGTGTGGATGTATGTTCGTTCATCCGTTCACTTACTGAAGGACATCTTGATTGCTTCCATTATGAATAAAGCTGCTATAAACACCTGTGTGCAGGGTTTGGTGTGCATGTTAAGTTTTCAACTCCTCTGGGTAAATTCCAAGGAGCGAAGTTGCTGGATCATTTGGTAAACTCGTGCCTGTTTTCATAAGAAACCGCCAAACTATCTTCCAAAGTGGCTGCTGCACCGTTTTGCATTGCCACCCACAAAGAATAAGAGTTCCTGTTGCTCCATATTCTGCCAGCATTTGGAATT
Organism: Catagonus wagneri; assembly: GCA_004024745.2. Taxonomy (NCBI): domain Eukaryota; kingdom Metazoa; phylum Chordata; class Mammalia; order Artiodactyla; family Tayassuidae; genus Catagonus; species Catagonus wagneri. Next base: position 6,034,061 of record PVHT020003144.1, on the reverse strand, counting down.
GTCAGTATTTTAGATTTTAGCCATTCTATGAGGTGTGCAATGGTATTTCATTATTGTTTTGATTTACAAATCTCTAATGGTATATGATATTGAACACCTTTTCATATGCTTCTTTGTTTCATGGTTTGATGATTAATAAAGGACTGCTAATACTTTTTAAGAGGGGATGGTATATGACCTCAAATGGTTCTGAAGAATCAGTATGGATTTTGAATAAAATTCCTTGGTCACTTCCTATAGAAAATTGTTGCATTTGCAATTGTGCCAACTAATTTGATAGGTACAGCACAGTTTTTAAAATATCAGACTCAATTGTATGTTGACAGCCTTAGCTTTCTGTCTGTGCTTTTTTCCATGAAAAATGCAAGCACTGCATTGCTGCCTGTCAGATAATATGATGATTACCGCTCAAAGTAATAAAGGGATTTTTATATGAATGACACACTTTATGGGTTGGTAATTCCTGCGAATAGCTTGTGGATGACCTCTCTGCCCATTTCTCTGCTAGTGTCCAGATCATGGAAGTCTTTCAGGCCTGGAAATGCTGCCTGACTTTAACCTCTGTGATGAAAGAGGTGCACCCTCAGAGAACTGGATACCAGGTTGCCTGCTTCATAACCTCAGACTCCCAGCTGCCTACACTGATCTCTAAATATTATAAACGAGGTTGTCACTGAGAAACATTCAATTTTTGTATTCAAGTTTCATTTGGACATCTTGCCTCCCTGAGGAAAGGTGTGACACATTTGAGTAAATTTCTCTGGGAGAGGGAATGATTTTATTTCCGAATGATCCCAAGAATGAGGTTGAACTCTGCTGGCAGAGTTTAAATGCTCTCTGACTTGGATTAAAAGCAAAGCAAGGTCACTTTCTGCCTGGTGATTCTTTTAAAGTAGCTTTTATATTTGAATGTCACTCTTGTGGGCTGTATTTAAACAGCAGAGTTAATAACTTCTTGATCATCTTAAGAATTATTCAAAAACATTAGGACAAACAAAGGTAAAAGAGATTGGGGGTCATCTTTCAGGCCCCAGAAACACCTGACGTGGTTTATTCTTCCAGTAGAGCTGGAAGCTCTTAAAATTCTCCTGGCAGATGAGTGTTCTTAAAAAAAAAATAACTTTACCAACCCTTGTCAAAATAAATCAAATCATGCTAATCCCGCATTCACTTAAAAAAGGACCCAAATTATGAGATGGTTTTATATACCAGATTACTCTAAATATTGCCTCTCTCTTGAATGAGAGGATAAAAATGAATCAAATAGCAAAAAAGTAAATTGTTCACTTTTATTACAATCATTTTCTCTTCTATCGAGATAATTAAATATAGCTTAAGAGACAAGAGTGTGAGAGTCAGAGACAGAGATATGAAAGACACAGAATTTAATGTCTGCTTGCAAGGTAGGCCTGTTAAAGGCACAATCCCAATAAAATGCCAACTTTGTTTTATATTATGACTGCTGGGATGATCTAAAGAGGGACACTAAACATGAAAACGGACAATCGTGTCTTAGGAATGACTATAACCTAATGCTTTTTAATAAGTTAAACTTTACTGTAACAACTGTATTTTTAATGATAATTAGATTTCCTTTCCCCCACTTTCCATTTTTGTCTTTGAAAACGTGATCCTCCCCTTTATTTATTTACTTCTTTCCAGCCCTGGTGGTGCGAGATGGGGTTAGGCTGAAAATAGCAATAGTAATGCAAATTGGATGCAGGAAGACCAGTTAACCAAATCCTTTCAAATGTATCTGGTACATTTAAGGCAAAACTTAATTGAAGAAAAATGATTGCAGAAGAATCATAAATATAAGCTGTATACAGACATGTTTTCAGATTTCTCAAGAATAAATAAGGTGGCTTTTGCATCCAAGATCTTGAATAAAAATACACACATGTACAAGCACAAACACACACACACACACACAGAGGGAAAAAATAAGCGAAGAAATTCTTTCCAATAGTTGGCTTCATGAATACAACTGCTCTCCTGTTCCAGTAGCTATTACTCGCCAAATAAAACATCACTATTCCACTAGGAAATGGCTAGCTAAACAGAAAGTGCAATGAATCTGCCGCTGATGAATATATGGACTTCTCCATGAAGTCCCCTGTGTCAAAAATTGTTATAGAGGCTTTTTTGTTGTTTAGGACATTCCTAGCACAGGTTGCTCAGTGTTATGTAAATGACAAATGACTAGAAAAAAATATTGGCATAGGTAAATAAGGAAGTCAGTTTCTTTATGAAAGGATCCAAACAGGTTCAGCTGCCCTCTGAAAGCAGCTTCTTAATATCTAAGAGAAGATGTTTGTAATCCTTGGTGAATTTGGATCTTATTTTATTAGGCAGCATGAATTTATATAGATGGACCTTAAAGGGTGAAAAAAAAATTCAGAAATGGCTTAGAAACTTTTTATGTGTCCTTAACATGGACCAGATATAGTTTTATTTGTCCCTACCAATAAACGGCTGAAAATTTTGTAACCAGGTGAATCAACACAGCAGACAGGTTCTATATTTATCTTTTTTTCTGTTGATAGGTCTTATAATTGATTCTATAAAGCGTTAGTCACGGTGAAAAGATTCATTAGTCCATTTTCTCTTTTTGCAAACGTTGCTCCTTTTCATAAGAATTTAAAATCTATTTTAATGCATTGCATCTAATAACTTTATTTACTATTGCCAAGTATCCTAAATCTGCACAAAGCACTGAAAATACTGGGCTTAAATGAAACCACTACCTGCGTCAAACAAATGTTAACAAAAAAAATACTATATTTTTAAATGGTTGAAAAATAAATTTAAAAAATACTTGAACAAAGTAGCCATTGTTTTTTAATACCCTAGTCTCAGGTCCAGGAAAGAAGGTGAAATTAAAAACATAGACACCTTCCAATGAGAATGACATTTAACCACACAAGAATGAATTACCACAAATCTTAAAATAGTATGAACTGTTAAGGGGAAGGTGGAAAACTTTATACTGGAAGTTCTTTCGGATGAAAAATAACTAATATGTAGGTGAAGAACCCAACTATTTAACTTACAGGTTTGTTTGGCAGATCTAAACTTAGGCATTTAGAAAGGTTTCCCCACAACGTACCTTCTAAAGAGAACTCCAATTAGAACCTATTTTTCTGGTCCAGATTTTGTATTTGTTGCTCTGATCAAGTGAATTTTAAATACAGTGCTGTCAATACAAGAGAAGTCTCCAAGTTTAAGAGACTGTCAGTTGGGAGAAGTCACCCGTGTGGCAAACAGTTGACAACTGAGACCAGGCAACTCTTCCGCATTGTTCTTGAGAGGTATCTTCAATGTCACTTTTTTCTGTCATGTCCAAACCGCACAAGGACACCTGCCTCATTTTTAAGTGTTGCCTTTGATGATTCCGATATATATTATCCAGCTTATCTGCTTTTTATTACTTTTGACTCTGTACGACATGAAATATTTTTTTAACCAATTCTAGTCCATCCTCAAAAACCGAAAGACATAACTTATGGCTGAGAATATTTGAAGGAATATGGTTACAGAAAAAAAAAATTGGAGATGCTTGAACCAATATATAAACACACACGCATCCATATGTACATAATACATACACATTACCTTACAGGGACTAACTCAAAGAGGACAGCGATCATTTAAATATTTGTTTATTTACTCAAGGTACCCGTTGGAAAATGAACACGAAGATGCATTTTCCAGCAGACTTCTACAGTCATGTGGCTGGACGAATCAAGTAGTCAGAAGTTCACTGAGGAAACTCCTAAATTCCACGGTCACGTGGGACTCTCCCGCCCCCAGGCTCAGCCTTCTCTCCCTTGGGCAATTTCATCCCTGATCGTCACATGATGTTCTCACTCCATTCCTTCTGCTTTGAGTGAGCTCTGCCTTGCTGAGCAGTCTTTCCAACATGCTCTGTAATTATCCAAATCCTTCGTAATCCCCCTACCAAAATTAGGTCATTCTTGCTTCAGAAAACCTTCCCCAGTTTCTCTGACTTCTCATTATTTCTTTGTTATCTGAATTGCTTCAGGACTCCCCTTTCAGCACTGGTGGGTTCAGTGTCCAGAATCCTTCTCTGTGGGTATGAGGTAGGCTTCTCCCCTAACAAACAAACAAACAAACAAACCCACAACAAACAAAGATACTCACCAAACACCAAAACAATTTACTTACTCAGAACTTATTATAAATTTTGTTTAAATGAAATTCCACCCAGTCGAGTTATTCCTGTTTTCTTCCTTCCTTTCTTTTCCTTTTTTCTCTTTTTTTTGGCCACACCTGTGGCATCTTGAACCAGGCATCAAACCTGAGCCACAGCAGTGACAATGCCAGATCCTTAACCTGCTGTGCCACAAAAGAACTCCTATTCCTGTTTCTCTTAAAAAATTATTGTCAGGACCTACTCTACAGCACAGGACACTATATTCTATATCTTGAAGTAACCACAACACAAAGGAATATGAAAAATTATATATATGTATGAATCGCTTTGCCCTCACCTGAAACTAACACAATATTGTAAATCAACTATTTCCAATAAAATAGATATCATCTATACTTTCAGTTCTTATGCTAATTAATGCTTTTGCCTCTAAGGAGGAATCAATTTAGGAATAGAAGAATATATGCCTTCTACAGGTGTCAGAGTGAAGCAACAGAGAAGAATTAATAAGGAAGTTCTTTATTAAAAAGCCTATTGTGTGTCAGGCACTATGCTAGCTTCTGGAAGAAGTAAAACGGGAATTCGCTAAGATGAGACTCACATAAAAACGAAAGTCAGGGACTAGGAGAATTTTCCAACCCATTTACTAACTGTAAAGCTGTGAGGACCTCTAGAACCCATACAACTTCACTCCCTTTCAACCCAAGTCTTACTTTCCCAGAGAGCCTGACCTAGCCGACCCAGCACCACAAACTCATTGAGTTACTCCTTTCTTTGATCACAACTAAGACCCATGAGCTCTGCCTCTCCTTGGCCCTTATTTCTTGAACATCAGGCCTCTTCAGTTGTTATGCAAGAATGAGTTTGCAAGGTTCACACCTCAAAGCCCCCGCCTGCAGTTCTGAGGTGCCACTCCTAAGGAACAACAAGTTTTGAGGTGACTGTTGTTTTCACCACTGCAGATGCATACATGGAACAGGTAAAGAAAAACTACCATCGGATGATTGATTTTAGCCATACTCCATGCTGGCTTGAGGCTGGTGTTTTCTCCTGTTGTGAGTTGTAAACTTGGCAGCCTTAAGGAGGGGGAGAATTCTTACTGGAAGCACAGAAGTATGAAGACTTTGGGGCACAGGAACCCACCAGGCAGAATGAAGACAGGTCCACCACAATGAGGCACAGCGCAGCTGTGCAACCGCCCTAGAGACTCTGCCAGCGGGCATTGTGGTGGGAAAGGCTTTCACCAGGAGGACTTGGCAATGACAATGACCCTGAAGTATGGGCTATGGGGGATAAGAGAAGGGCCAACATTTAGCCAAAAACAGAGAGAGGAGGAAAAAGAAACTGATGGACCACTGATGAGACAGGAGACAAATCAGGAAGTGCAAAGTGAAAGATGTGAGAAAAGACCGCAAGAAGGAGGAAGTAAATACTGCTGCAGATCAGGGTCTACATGCCAGCCAGTGTTAAGAGGTGCAAACCACCTGCCAATTGCACCTGCTGCATTTTCTGGTCACATTTCATAAGTCCACATGCTGATCTTGGTAATGGATGATGCCATCTGGGGAGATCATCTACAGTTTTCAGCCCTGTATGTTCCAACTGTTAAATTATTCTCAGTCACAGAGATGATCCTACAAAGTCACTATTTTTTGTTTTCTTTTGGCGGTACCCATGGCTTCCGGGAAGTTCCTGGGCCTGGGATTGAACCCGCACATAGCAGTGACCAGTGCCACAGCAGTGACAATGCAGGAGCCTTAACCCACTGAGCCACAAGGGAACTCCCTGAAGTCACTATCAAAGTGAAGTCAGGTCAAAGTGATTTTCTTTTCCCCCCCGCATGTATCTATATATGTACATTCTCTCTCTCCATTGTCCTGTGGGGAAATACTGCCAAAAAGTACCCAGCTGCTGCAGGTTTAACCTGGAATCACAAAGCAGAATGGAGCAGAGTGCTCTGAGGCAGGTGGGGAGGTGGGCTCTGTGCATTATCCCCTTCTTGGCTAACGCATGGGATCAAAGAAATGATCATGCTGCATAGAGGATCTCACGGGACAGAATTAATGGAGGTATTTCCAAGGTCTAATTTGTTTTTAGGGAGTTTGACTCATTCTGTAAACGATGCAACCAGCTCCAGGACGAATAACTTTGATCTTCAATATATTTTAGCGAAAGTTTACCCACAGTGCTAGGAACCGGTCCTGAGCCTTCCCAGTTACAACCCTGGATTTCACCCTGGGGAGGCGGCATTTACGCTGGTACCCACAGCTCCCTCGTTCTTTGGCTCTGCTTGTTTTGTTCCAGAGGAAGAGCTGGCTGGAGTCAGGGGCCAGGAAGAGGGAGTCTGGGGTCAGCCATCTGCCTCTTCCTTCTGCTGGGCTGAGTGTGACAGTTGCTGTTTCTTCTCTGGAGGTAGGTCCCGGTTTCGCTTGTGAGACCCACGCAGCCCTGCTCCATCCTGGCTCCAAGGCCGGGGTGTGGCACAGCTCCCTGCTCCAGCCAGCCTCAGAAGCTTCATCCTCCCTGCCTTCCTGGCTTCACCCTCCCACACCTTGGGAAAGAGCTCTCCATGCACCTGGCCTCAGGCTGCCCTGTGTGTGTGGCCCCTCTCCTTCCTGCCAGGACCCTCGCTGCCATGCTGCCAGCCCTGGCTTGCAGAATGGATCACCCCCTCTGTCTGGCGCAGGGCAAGATGACTGAAAATTATCAGCCATCACCTTTGGCTCCTTACAATTAGTTGACGTCATCTGAGCTTCATTATCAGAAGAGTTATAAAAATTATGTGTATTTCACAGGTCATTCCCTTAGTGTCACCTGATTAAGAAAAAAGGAGCAGTTATGAAGGTGATGTTTTTTTAAACTCATAGTGCTACGAAGCTTCTTTTCTTTTCCTTAAGTCTCCTGAATCTTCCTGCCTTGATGTTAATGTAATTGTTTGTGTGATTCCAAGTAGTTGCAGATTTCATTTGGCTGCCTCCTTTTAAAAATACCTTTTAGGAGTTACCACTGTGTTTCAGCAGAAACGAACCTGACCAGTGTCCATGGGGATGCGGGCTCGATTCCTGGCCTCACTCAGTGGGGTAAGGATCCAGCACTGACGAGCTATGGTGAAGGTTACAGACATGGCTCAGATCTGGCGTTGCTGTGGCTGTGGTGTAGGCTGGCAGCTGCAGCTCTGATTCAACCCCTAGCCTGGGAATTTCATATGGCCCTAAAAAGCAAAAAATAAAAATAATTAAAAATAAAAAATGAAAAAATCTTTTAAAATGTAAAATCTTAATATTTGTATGTTATATTTCCTACCCCACAGCCTGTGTTATTTCCTTATCATCTTGCCTTTTCTCCTTACCCTGAGCCTTTCATTTCCTATCTCTCCCTTTGCCTTTTTTTCCCATTGTGACTTGTCTCCTATCTATACCATTTCCAGCCTCTCTCTCCTGCTCTGCTTCAGTCGCAGATATTCTGAGTCCATATTTAGCTTATCTCTTTGGTTCAGTTTTTGCTCTTTGAACAGGAACATAAAGAAATTGCTACCGACTGGCTGCCTGTTGCCTGAGATCTTACTGCGTGTGTCCTGGGCTGAGAGAGGGTTAACAAGTCACACAGCCTTCTCCAATCATTCATTCATTTTGATTTTGTTTCTTCTGGGGGTTGCTTAAGTTAGATATCTAGCTTCTATTTCCATACATGGAAGTGCTATAATTCTAGGTATCTCAATTTCCAGCCATTGTTGGTTCTACAAACAGCTTGATGCATGTTGATCAGGTCCCCTGAGCTGCCTTTGATAAAGTATGATTCCAAAGAGAAAAGGCTGAGTGCCTAACTGCCTTCTCTGCAGCCCAGATTTGAGCCATGAGACCTTGGAGAAAACGTTTTCCTGATTATATGAATTATTAGGATCTGACGTAAAATTTCACTTGGAGGCTCCCATGAATCGCTCTATGTGTCAAAATTCATCTCGCACAATATTATCTTGGTATCTGCGGCTGCCGTAATAACAGCTCATGATGTACTAGCTTCTCATGCGATAGACATAAATCACTTTCAGGGGAGGGGGGGGACCCTCTTCATTCTTATTTTTAACAGGCAGTTTGGGTTTCATTAATACACCTTGTTTCAGAAAGTGCAAAGGAAATAGGGGATGAAATCTTTTATCAAATGCAAATCTGTTTCCCTTCCTAAGGAACCGGTGAAAATTGAGGGTTATAAAAATATGGAGCGGATGCCAAGTGAATAGTCTTTAAACACGACTGCTATATGAAAAGTATTTATATTAGCTGCCCATGAAAAGGATAGGTAGGGAAGCCGATGCAGTTGAGTATTATTTTAAGTGAGACTTTAGATTTCGGAAACTTGATTTGCTCTTTCAACAAATTAAAATGTCATTTATCATTATTGTCAACATCAAATAACTTTTCTCCAGCACCGCACATGCTGGCTCTCTGCTGGGAATCTTCTAAAGCAAGGTCAAGGGGAACAACACCCCCCTCTGGGAGTTCACAGTCAATGCTAATGATGTGGACAAATACCCACAGATTCAATGGATAGTGTCTTACAGAGTCGTGCATTCTCAGGAATATGTTCAGGATTTGGTGCCAGATGGGGTGGTAAAATATTGTTTAGGGACATAAGAAGTTTCATGGGGATAAATGATTACACCATCATGGAAGGCATTTGGAACCACTGATTACAACTAAAAACTGACATATTTTTTGACTCCATTATTCTGCTTTCAGCAAAGTTTTACCCTCTAGATATACTCATTGGAGTGTTTAGTCATTGCGGCACTTTTTGTATTGAAAAAGAAAAGAAAAGGAAAGGAAAGGAAAGAAAAGAAAAATGAAAAAAGCTCAACATAATCTGATGTCCACCACTAGGGTCTTATTGAATTCATTACGTGATGTATATGCAATGGAATATTATACAGCTTTGAAAAAGGAATGCAGGAATTCTTGAGACACAAATACAGAAACATCCTCAAGTGAAAATAAGCAAGATATGGAGGATGCAGGGTGTGCTGTGTTTTTGTGGGGAAGATAAAACTGTATTTGTGTATCTGTACAGATGTTGCAGCTGGGGATGGACGAGACACTTTCACTATATATCTTCTATCCTTCATTTTTTTTCTATCTTATGTGAAAACATTATATAGTAACACAGATTTTCAAGTTTGAAATAACACTTTTAGGGAAAAAAGAGATTCTATACAGGCCAGAATATACATCTCTTAACTTCATGTGTGCATTTGTGTGTGTGTTTTTTAAGAGTGAAATGTTTCACACTGTCAGGCACTAAATGTTGCTATGGTTACAACATCTTTTTCCCACTCTTTTCCCCTGCAAAATCTTTACTTTTCCCACCCCCCCCAAGCAAACTTCGTTCTATAATAACTTATGTAGATTTCTCCATGAAAGCCAGTTTTGAGTCTATTTCTGTGGTCAGACTATATAACCTCTATGATAACAAGTTCCTTAAATTTATTTCCAGCTTGATGAAGCACTCCTGTTTTATTTGCTCTGTGGTATTTTTCAATTAATAATCAACCTATACATACATATTGAACATCTGCTATGTGTATATGTATACACAGCACACACATTGAATAAACTGCAAAGGGAGTATTTTAATTCTAAGATTTCATAGAATAATCAGTGATCATCATCCACATCCTTTAAGTATGTATAACCTTCCCTAATGCAGGCGATGTGTTTTCTATTTTTGCAAAGAATACTATTTACTCTCTCCTTATGTGGCCGACCTCCATGTCTTTGCATCCTTTATTCAATGAACACTTCCTGGCCATTTAAAAGCAAATTTAATCCAGTTGTACTAATAAGAGTACAAGAGCTGTTTCATGGTTTAATTATCATTTCTGTTTTTGTTTCCAATTACTTTCTTAAGTGTGTCCTAAATTTGAGACTTATTTCTGATAGATGAAGGGTGGGCTGGATAGGAGTGAACCTCAGCTTACAGACTTAGAATCACTTCTGGATGGTCAGAAGGAAAGAGCTGAGACAAAGTCACCTGAAGCAGAATGCGGCTGATTCCTTGTCACTCGTGGACACACTCCTTTGTCCTAACTTAAAAAAAAAAATTATTTTATTTTATTTAATTTAATTTTATTTTTTGGCCATGCCCACGGCATGTGGAAGTTCCCAGGCCAAGGATTAAACCCCCGCCACAGCAGTGACAACACCAGATCCTTAACCTGCTGAGCCACTAGGGAACTCCTCTTGTCCTTGTTTGGACTAAAGTACATCACCCCCTCCTTCCTTCCTGGATTTCGTTATTATCGATTTAGTATTTCACTGCTTGGAGCCACTTAGCAGGAGCAGCAACTTTCCAAATTGTTTCAAAAGCTAATTTTGGCTACAGAATTATTCTTTGAGAATTTCCGGTTTGCAGTTTCTCAGCTTGAAAAGAACCTATTCATTTCTATTCTTTGATTCCCTTTTCTGAGCTGGGTGTTTATCCACAACCACGCTTCACTCTAACACCAAACCACCTCCGTTTTGAATATTTCTTTTGCCCAGAATTTTTGCAGGCTACGTTTTAATCAGATTTCATCAGGGCCACCAGCTGTCTCTTGTTTGTTTGCTTATTTATAAACACCTCCTGCCCTCATCAAAGAGGTCTAGTAAGATTAGAACATAAGATCCCCGAGAGAAAGGATTCATCTCCCAGACTTATGACAGGGCCTGGCACAGAGCACACACACAGTCAATAAATGTTTGTTGAATGGCTAAATATTTGTTGAGTGAATTAGTCAGACATGATTCCTCTGTATTGAAAACGTTCCATATCACATCATAAATCGCACTAGATTTTCTCTTGTTTGGTATGGAATTACTGAAGGAGGTTGAGCTCCAAAAAGTATTTGAAAGAATCAGCCCTTGTAAGGTGTATTCGTTTCCTAGGCTTGCTGGCACCAGTTGCCAGGAACTGGGTGGCTCACAGAAGCAGAAATTGATTCTTTCACAGTTCTGGAAGTTTGGAATCGATGGGGATCAGCAGGACCACAGTCCCTCTAGAAGCTCTCAGGGAGATCCCTCTCTCGCTTTTCCAGCTTCTGGGGCTGTGGGCAATCTGTGGCTTCTTTGGCTTGTAGCCACGTCACTCTCGTCTTTGCCTCCATCCTTGTATCACCTCCTCTTCCGTGTCTTCACCTCTTCCCTTATAAGGACACGTCTCGGGATCTAGGATGACATGGGTAATTCAAGATGTTCTTATCATCCTTAACTACTTTTTCTTTCTTTCTTTTTTTTTTTTTTTTTTTTTTGGCTGTGTGTGGGGCATGTGGAAGTTTCCAGGTCTGGGATCAAACTTATGCCACAGCAGCAACCTGAGCCACTGCAGTGACAATGCTGGATTCTAAACCTGCTGTAACACTAGAGAACTCCTCATCACCCTTAATGTAACCACATCTACAAAGACCTCTTTTCCAAAGAAAGTAACATCATGGTTTCTAGGGATTCGGGTAGGAACCTATTCCAGGACACACCTATTCATTGGGTCACTGCATTTATGGGAATATGGGCATTATTCATGGAGCAGTTAGTTGGTTTTCTGAAAAAACGAAAGTGTTTCTAGGAAGATGTAGGTTTGGGGACTCCTCGGCAAAGAGCAGAGGCTTAGGGAACACTCCTCACCCTCTAACACACACACACACAAACACACACCATGCTCCTGCAAGGAGCTGCTCTGAAGGGGAAAAACACTGTTTCCAGAAGTTTTGATTTAAGAATAAGTCGCACCTTGCAGTTTGCCTTACATTTCCCCCGCTCCATCTTAATGAAAATGAAGGTTAGGATGCAGGTGGTTCAATGCAGGATGAGGTCTGCACTTGGAGATACTGGCAGCTCTGCGGGTCTTGCACATTGTAGCAGACAAACAGATGCATCATTCCAGCGGAAAAGAAAGGTCAGGGAGAGAGAAGTGAGTCCAGGTGTTAAGTGCTGGGAGCCCAGAGGTTTGATAGGCCGAGTAATTTTGAGTTATGAGCCAATCAAATCAAAGGGGGCAGGGTCAAATAAGATCCCCCACCCTTTCCCACTTCCACTTTGACCCTGGTGGGAGGGGCAACTTCAAGCTCTAGTGAGTGTCAAGGGTACGTGTAATAGAGAGAAGTGGCTCTAAACCATTAAGACGATTTCAATCTCTTAAGAGGTTGAGAAGAATTACCACCTTCGCCTGAGTGACAGTGGCCGCACTTGGGCCTAATTTCACAAGTATGAGACCAGTTATTTATCTATTTTTTTCCATTATAGTTGATTTACAGTATTTTGCCAACTTCTACTGTACAGCAAAGTGACCCAGTTATACATATATATGTATTTTTTCTCACATTGTCCTACATCATGTTCCATCAGAAGTGATTAGATATAGTTCCCTATACTATACTATACAGCAAGATCTCATTGCTTAGCCTCTCCAAATGCAACAGTTTGTATCTATTAACCCCAAACTCCCAGTCCATTCCACTCCCTCTCCCACTCTTGGGCATATATTCAGACAAAACTTTCATTGAAAAAGATACATGCACCCGTATGCTCATTGCAGCACTGTTCACAATAACCAAGACATGGAAACAACCTAAATGTCCATCGGCAGATGAATGGATTAAGAAGATGTGGTATATATACACAATGGAATACTACTCAGCCATAAACAAGAACAAAATAATGCCAGTTGCGACGACATGGATGGAACTATAGAGAGACTCTCATACTAAGAGACCAGTTATTTTTTAATGCCCTAGTTAAAAAAATCAAACCAAACTCTACATGAATGTTGACTCTCTGTGGGCAAGGACCACACTAAGTGTCTTGTTCTTGCAAAGAAGTAGGCCCAGGGCACTTGGAGTTACAGTATGTTAATCCTAGAACATGTCATTTAAACTACTGCTCTCCACAAGACCTAGTGAAGGGGAGCATCGATGAAGGATGGGCTTAGTGCTCTATGGGTGATTTCAAACATTGTGTTTACCCTCCAGGAGGTTGGGAGAGCAGCTTGCTTCTTGGAAGTCCCTGCTTCTTCAGACAGGCCTCTCGGGGAATTGTCTGGAATGTTCAACTCCCAGGCTTCAGTTCAGTTAACAGGTGTTCCCATTCCTCCAGAGGCTTCATCAGCCAGGACGCAGCAGAGGTATTTATCTATTTCCAACTCCCCACGGTCGGAATGAGACACCAGTCCCTGCACCAGGAAGCACATCTGTGTGAGGGTACAGGTAAGGGTGATGGCATCCTGAGCATCCCTAGGCGACCCCGTCCACCAGTCGACCCCAGGTCCCTAGCTTTTCAGATGGACTTTTGTCTGGGAGTTCCCACTGTGAATTCTTAATAGTTTCTGCTGGCTGGTAGTTTCTGGACCACTTAGCACTTGGAGATGACTGTCTACAGACTGTCCAGTGATTGACACATGGAAATTTCAGAACAGTGACCATTAGAATTGACACTAATCCTTACCTCTTAGACCAGAGGCCAAGAACGAAATTGCCTTGAGACCAGTGGATTCCTTTACGATGAAAAGCAGTCCTTTCAGTGCAGAGTTCAAACCTACTGGAGAGGCAGAGCCACCGAGGAAGCTGGCAGTGCTTGTCCCTAAGATCCATTTGCAGGCGGGTGAATGCATAAAGCATTTCAGTCTCTGGGGTTGTTAAATTTGGCATTTTATACGAGTTCTAAATTTCCTAAACTAATAAATAAATATTTTTCAGCCTATTTATATTTTGCAACCAAACATGAAGCACAGTGCTGGCAAAGAATATGTAAATGCTTTTGAAGAGCCTTCTTCGTTGCAACCCAGTAAATGGAGATCTTTGTCCTCCTTGGGATTGATCAGGTTCTCCAGGCTGGGCAGGCTCTGGTGTGTACCTTGGAAACACTTTCACGAGGTGGACCTACCTGCATGGAATCCAAGGCTGAAGCCAAACCCTACCTTAACTGAGGTGAGAAGCAAGTTGTTCCGTATGAAACTGCCCACATTTGACCATTTTTGACTTGGACCAAAGTCAGTTTCATATGGTTCAAGCTACTACCTTTCAAAACAAGTCTTCCATTCTGTGTTTGTAGTTACATAAAATGTTTGTCTATTCTGCATATGCTGTATGATTTGAAAATCATTAATTGTATTTTCTTACTTAAAAGTTGTACATAATCAAGGAAACTGACACCACAAATGGTTAAGACTTTAGAGGCTAGCATTAGACAAACCTAGTTTTGAAGATCTCAGTTGATCTATTAGACCCTGGGGGATTTATTGAATATAGCCTTGATTTCTCATCTATAGAATGGTGGAAAGAAACACCCAACTGCACTGAGAAGTTAGTACAAGAGTTATGAGAAAGCTTTTAGCAGATTGACTGATTTATAGAGGTATAGAATAAATGTTTGCAAAAGTGAAAATGCTTCCACTATTTTCTCCCCATTCCTCTTCCTCTTCTCCTCTCCATCTTTTTCCTTGCACCAATGGAATAGCCTTAATAATAAACACATCAAACAAAAGGAAGCAATACCAGACCAGATTCCTAGGGACATACGTTATTTTTACCTAAATATATTTAATCATGTGTTCCATTCTATATTGTGCTTTATACTTTTATATTGTAATTCATATATATGGCATATGTAACATATTTCTAGATCACAGGTCAGCAAACTATGGCTCACGGACCAAATCCAGCTCTCTGCCTGTTTTTTTATAAATAAACTTTAATGGAAACACAGCACTTATGGATTGAATTTTGCCTCGAAATGCAAATATTGAAACCACAGCCTTTATTTTATTTCCCCTCTGATATTCATAATTTCCTCCCTTCTGCTGACTTTGGGCTTTGTTTGTTCTTTTCTAATTTCTTTACATGGTAGTTTAGGTTGTTTATTGGAGAGTCTTTCCTTATTTCTTGAGGTAGGCCTGTATTGCTATAAACTTTCCTCTTAGAACTGCTTTTGCTGCTTCTCATAAATTTCAGAAAATTTCATTTCCATATTCATTTTCTTGAGTTATTTCAGACTTCCTTTTTTATTTCTTCATCGACCCAATGGTTTTTTAAAAGCACATTGCTTAGTTTCCACATTTGTGTTTTTATCTGAAATTAATTTCTAATTTCACACTGTTATGGTAGGAAAAAAATTCTTGAATAATTTTTATCTTTTTGAATTGTTGAGGCTTGTTTTGTGGCCTAGCATATGATCCATCTTGGAAAATGTTGCATGTACCCTTGAAAAGATGTGTATTTTGCTTTTGGTGGATGAAATAGGCTATAGACATCTATTAAGTCAAACTGGTCTACTTTATCATTGAAGACCATTGTTGCCTTATTGATACTTAATCTGGATGGTCTGCCCCTTGATATAAGTGGGGTGTTAACATTTCCTACTATTATTGTACTGTAGTCATTTTCTCCATTTTTGCCTGCTAGTATTTTCTTTCTTTCTTTTCTTTCTGCCTTCCTCCCTCCCTCTTCCTTCCTTCCTTCCTTCCTTCCTTTCTTTCTTTCTTTCTTTCTTTCTTTCTTTCTTTCTTTCTTTCTTTCTTTCTTTCTTTCTTTCTCTTTTTAGGGCCGCACCCACAGCATATGGAGATTCCCAGGCTAGGGGTCAAATCGGAGTTGTAGCTGCCAGCCAACACCATGGCCATAGCAACAGGGGGTCCAAGCCTAGTTTGTGACCTACACCATAGCTCAAGGCAGCTGCCATATCCTTAATCCACTGAATGAGGCCAGGGAGCGACCCTGAATCCTTATGGATGCTAGTCAGATTTGTTTCTCCTGAGCCATGCTGAGAATTCCTGCTAGTATTTTCTTTATTATCTGGCAAATATTAGCATTTTTGTATTGGGTGCTTATATGTTAATGAATGTAGTACCTTTTTCTTGTATTTATCCCTTTATCATTATATAATGCCTTTTTTTGGTCTTTTGTTATAGACCTTTTGTAAAAGTCTATTTTGTCTGCTATGAATATTGCTACCCCACTTTCTTTTTTCCATTTGCATAAAATACCTATTTGCACCCCTTCACTTTAAGTCTGTGTGTCTTTTAGTTCTAAAGTGAGTCTCTTGTAAGCAATATAGGAATGGGTCTTTTTTTTTTTTTTCATAATCCAATCAGCCACCCTATGTCTTTTGATTGAAACATTTAGTCCATTAACATTTAAAGTAATTATTGACAGATGTGTATTTATTGCTATTTTCTTACTTTTTTTCCCAGTTGCTTTTGTGGGTCTTCCCTGTACTTTTTTTTTTAACTAAGAAAAACCAACATTAACTTCAAACTGAAGTATAGCCTTTTTAATTACAAAAAGAAAGAAAAGAATAGTGATCTGACAGTGGTCACAGCCTGTGGGGTGAGGGGAATGCAGATACAAAAAAAAAAAAAGGTAACACAAGAGCCAAGCTGCTTACATTGCAGAGAAAAGAAAATATAGTAGCTGAAATACGGCACTACTGGGAATCAACTGGGAATGTCTTTGAAATGATTAAATTTATCTGGGTATTAGTAAGCCCCACCCATAAATAGTACAATAATTAAAATTTTTAAAAAGTCAACACTATCTAAGATAGATAGTGTATTGAACTGCTAGACCTCTTTAAGTGCAGAAGGTGGTTCAGGTTTTGCTTTTCTTTTTTTCTGATTAAATAACTGCCCATACACTTTATAAATTTCCACTCAATTGCAAAAGCCAATTTAAATCAAGGAATATGTTATCAGGGTTGCATAATTTCACTTGGGACTGCCAGCAGGTTAAGGTCTCAAATCAAGTCTTTAACGCTCATTTTCAGTCAATGAAAAGTTTAAAAATTTTCAAATCTTCATTTTCCTCTTGAACTTGCACTTCTAAGTGATCCTCAGACTGCAACTCCTAGTTTGCAAATTAGAGAATGCAATATGCATCATACTTGAAGAAAGGGACTGAAAGTTCCAACCTTATAATCACCAAGTTGGTTTCCTTGACAACAAGCCCCCATCCAGAGGTGCTTTCCAAAATTTACCTACTTAACATATACCCAGTGGTGGAGGAGAGGGGCTTTTTATGAATAACAATACATCCATCTCCCCTTTATGGCTCTGAAGTGTTTTCAGAACAGAGGACAGGATATCAAATAGTATAGTTAAAGATGCTTCTATCACATTTTTTTTTTTTAGGGCCACACCTGCAGCATATGGAGGTTCCCAGGCTAGGGGTCCAACTGGAGCTACAGCTGCTGGCCTATACCACAAGCCACAGCAACGTGGGATCTGAGCCATGTCTGCAGCCCACACCACAGCTCATGGCAACACTGGATCCTTAACCCACTGAGTGAGGCCAAGGATCCACCCTGCATCCTCATGGATCCTATTTCCATTCTTTCACCACTGAGTCACTATGGGAACTCCTTTTTTTCTTTTGTTTTCTATTGCTTTTATCTCTCAGAAAGTTCCAAGGGCTTGGGGACCTGTAAGCCAGGAACTGTGGATAAATACCACCTTTATATGAGAAATATATTTTGGTCATCTGAATGATTTCTTAAAAATCACAGTATTGTAGAGCTGTATTTGAAATTCAAGTGGGAAACCTGGGAGACAATGGGACATATGTATGTGGAGTTTAGAGAAGAGGTCTGAACCCGTTGGGTAATGTGGGAATGAATGCGGATAGAGAAAGGGAGACACCCCAACTTTCAAAGGTTGGAAAATGATGAGAAACCAACAAAGGCAATTCAGATTCAGAAGCAACAGTCAAGGAGGTGGGAACACAATAAGGAGAGTGGTGTTCTGGAAACTGAGTGAAGCAACTATTTTACAGCAAAGCAATTAATCGTATCAAATCCTACTAGTAGGTCTTATTCTGATAGGAACGGAGTGGGCACAGGCAGTTGTAGAAATCCCAGTAAGGGACCAAAGGTAGAAAGGGAAACCTAGGGAACTTTGGGAGATCACTGTAAGTTAATAATTGCTCAGGAGTTCGCTTCATGGTTCAGCAGTTAACGAACCTGACTAGGATCCATGAGGATTGTGCGTTCGATCCCTGGCCTTGCTCAGTATTAAGTAAGGATCCAGTGTTGCCATGAACTGTGATGTAGGTCACAGACATGGCTCAGATCCTGTGTTGCCGTGGCTGTGGCATAGGTTAGCAGCTGTAGCTCCGATTTGACCCCCAGCCTGGGAACCTCCATACGCCACAGATGCGGCCCTAAAAAGCAAAATAATAATAATAACTCAAGAAAGCCATCAGAACAAGGCAGGCTGGCTTGACTATTGACTAGTGGAGGTTTAAGATTTGCCTCAGGTCATTGGGTGGGGGGTGGGGTGAGACCTACATTCAGGTTCAGACCAAGGGCAAGAATTTAAGGACCGCCCTTCCACTGATTTGTATACTGGGTACTAAGGAGGAGCTACTACTCCAAGAAAGAAGAAGAGACAGTCTTTTCCCACCCCCACTCCCCTTGGATGATAAAACTGTAGCCCACCTAATCCTCAAGGCAGATCCTCCTTGCCTGCCCGCTTACATCTCTCACAAGTGTCCTATCTTAATAAATATATTTCTTGCCTCTCACTTTGTCTCTCACTTAATCCCTTCTGCACGGAGGCATAAAGAACCTGAACCTCACTAGTCCAGACACTGGGTGAGTGCTTCTAATTTAAAACTGTGGGCTTGAGTCCCAATCTGGGTTTAGGCTGGGTTCAAGTCCCAATCTGAGTTCTGGCTGAGTTCGGGTCATTAGTGCTGTCAGTTTCAATTCTGTGAGGACTGAGTACCAAATTTATTTTTAACATAGAAGCCACTTAATAACCCTGATACAAACAGTGTTGTTAGTACTGGTGCAAACATTTGATCGGAGCAAATTCAAGAGCAAATAGGGAGAGAGAAGCTAGACACAGCGATATAGATGGTTCTCATCAGGAACATTGCTTCAAAGAGAGAGGAGCCAAGGGACATATTCATCAGACCCCGATCAGCTGTTAGCAGCACACAGATGTCATTGTGGCAGAAACAGAGCTGTGTGTTCTCCAGACATCATGTCTTCTCCCTGCTAAGCACACGTGTAGAGGTTAGCTTTGCAGGTTCACTAGGTGTGGCTGGATTCCAGGTCATGAAATGTTATATTCTCTTCCTGGACCTTAACTTTAAAAATATATCCTACCCTATCTTCCAGTTCTTTCTCTTTCTTTCACTTATGACTTGGTTGCATTGGGTCTTGGGAAAATTCAGAGACTCTGAGTGTCTACTTGGAGCAGAGCCTTGCTACCAACTGGCTTTGGATTTTATTATGTTAACATATGATACTGGGGAAAGGGGCTCTCTTTTAAAAAATTTTTGTTTGTTTTGTCTTTTTAGGGCTGCACCTATGGCATATGGAGGTTCCCTGGCTAGGGGTCGAATCAGAGCTGTAGCCACCAGCCTATGCCACAGCCACAGAAATGCGGGATCCGAGCCACATCTGCGACCTATACCACAGCTCATGGTAATGCTGCTGTATCCTTAACCCACTGAGCGAGGCCAGGGATCAAACCCCCATCTTCATGGATACTAGTACATGGATTCGTTTCTGCTGAGCCACCATGGGAACTCCTCTTTCCAAACTATTAGTTTACCTTGAATAATTAAGCTTGAATTTAACCATCTCAATGTAAGGACTCTAAAATTTCTGGTTAAGACTGATATTTCCTAGCCTATTTAATATTTTAGTAAGATTTCAGTATTGACATACAGTGCCTAAAATTTACCCACACTACCTAATAACTGACAACAATAGATGTAAAGCTGTATTAGTGGGTGGATTTTGAAGTGTTCCTGAACTTCGAAAGTGCTTGGCCTATGTGATTGACTGGGTGTATTTCTTGATGCGAAACACGTAACGGCTCCCTCACTGCCCCTGACTAAGCTAAAGCTTCTGGAATACAGTTTACTACAATCCGTGTGTGGAGATTCAGTTTATTGTTTTAAGTTTCAAAGTATGGTTGCCTTCCCCCACCACCACCCAACATACCCTAAAAGTCCTGAGTAGAATTCTGTGTTTTCTTTGATCAAGTTACAAACTCTCTGGAGTTCCCGTCATGGCTCAGCAGAAACAAATCTGACTAGCATCCATGAGGACGCAGGCTCAATTCCTGGCCTCGCTCAGTGAGTTAAGGATCCCACGTTGCCATGAGCTGTGGTGTAGATCACAGACACAGCTTGGATCTTGAGTTGCTGTGGCTGTGGTGTAGGTCAGCAGCTACAGCTCCAATTCAACCCCTAGCCTGGGGAACGCCATATGCCGCAGGTGCGGCCCTAAAAAGACAAAAAAAGAAAAAAGAAAAAAAGTTACAAACTCTGGATCCAGTAGTCAGTCAAAAGAACTAGCTTTTATTCCTTTTATAATTCTCCATAAACCTTTGTTAAGATTTTCATTGATTTAAATTACTATAATAACCCAATACTTCAGGTAGTCTGGTTTTGAAAGAAGGCGTTTTACATAATATACATCAATTACTTGAAAAGACGTTTCTGTGTGAAGATCAGATACAATCTGTAACTTTCAAATGCAGATTTTTTAATGTCCATCTCAACCCCGGAGAAGCAATGGTGTAGGATTTCAGCAGGAAGACGATCACAGAATAATAGATATCGTTTTTTTAAGAATGAGCTTTAATATCTGGCTTTGTGCTTTTCACTTTCTAAATACTAAATGTCTTTAATTCTAAGATGCTATGAATTGAAATATGCAACTTTGAGCGGGGGGGAGGAGGAGGACAAAAGGAATTCACCGATTACCTTAAAACCTCCACGGCAAGAAGCATCCAGATTTTAAAAATCGTTATAAATGCATGGAAAACGTGTATTTCTCAGGCTTGAAGGAACAGATTATTATCTCAGTTCTACACACTGCAGTCTCCACTGGCATTGCAGTTCAGGTATAAAGGGTCTGAAGTCTGCAACTTGAGAGGGGCTGATGAGTGGTTCACATGCAGGATTGGGAAATGCATAGACTGCACTCTTTTAGCTCCCCGGGCCTTTGCCCTTTAAAGCCTAGATCACGACTGATTCATGAGAATGTGACAGCCCCCCCCCCCATATGGTTAAGTATAGTGAGTGTATCCGCTTTTAATAAGTGAAAGAAAAATACATTTTACATCATTGATAATTTTCTAAATCTTCTCTCCCCAATTCATACATGTAGCGATTGTGAGCCAAGCGTTTAAGGCTCCGTTGAATCTGAAGATAATGTTAACACTTTGTCAAGCATTTGAATTGCTTCCAGCATATTGTAGTATAATCCTCTGTCCACAAACATCCCTTCATTATTGCCTAATTACATGCAAATTTCATAAAATGAATGAGTTTTAAGGACTTGTCAATCTGTCATCCTAGGAACCACTGAAACATTTTGACTGCTAGATAAATAATCAGCAATAATCACACTATGCAAATTTGATATTTTCTGTACAATTATCTGAAACCATAAATAACTGGACACAAAGACATTTGGCATTCTCTCTGTGAGACTTGACCTACGGGGCTTTTTCTCTTTTTCCTTTTCTAACAAATATGCTAGTGGGAAATTTGCTTTTTTTCCCCCCTAGTTCCAACTGTGCAAATGTACCCAGTGGAAAAATTGTAAGCACATAAAGGCAAAGAGAATTTTGTTTATTTTTATCTGGAGTGTATTTCCCCTTGGCAAACAGTTTTTGTTGCCATTTTAATTTTTGCTTTTTGTAATTTTCACCTCTTCTCTCTTGCCGTTATATTTTTTCTCACTGGTGAAGAGAATATAGATGGGGAGCATTCAGTGTAAGTTTGTTTTCTTTAAATTTATTTTCTCCATGTTCTGCCTCTTATTTAATTTTTTCCCCCATAATTCATTTCTAGACTGTCTACTACACATCAGGCACTTGGGAGCTTCCAATATTGAAAGGCTAATTGTCATTCTAAAGCCAAGCTTGGAAACATATCAACAGTATATTCCAGTGAATCCAGCAGGTCTGCAACTGAAATGTTCTCTTTTCCGTGGCCAACGCTACCGATATTATTGTAAGAACGCAAGGACCATCTTGTCACCTGTACTTTTTCATAAAAGCCATCTGAAGGGTCTTAATTAGTAACAATAAAGCTCTTTGATAATGTATCTGCTATAAAGGCCTCCAAACTGAAACAGCACCGAGGCATTCAGGAGCCAGATTTACCTCTGCTGTGTAAATTTCTTCAAATCTGTACAGCCCAGACACTCCACGAGTTTTTTTTTTTTTTTTTCCAGAATTTAAGATCCAGTGAAAGTGCAGGTTCTATTGTGGTACAGCGATTTACGAACACCACTAGTATCTGTAAGGATCTGGGTTCAATACCTAGCCTTGCTCGATGGGTTAAGGATCCAGTGTTGCCATGAGCTGTGGCGTAGGTTGCAGATGTGGCTCGGATCTGGCATTGCTGTGGCTGTAGTATAGACTGGCAGCTGCAGCTCCAATTTAACTCCTAGCCATTTTTAGGTGTGGCCCTAAAAAAACAAAAAACAAAAAAAAAAAAAGAAGAAAGAAAAAGAAAAAAAAAAGAAAGCCGTTACAACTGTTTAATAAAAGCTTCAACTGACTGATGGATTGATTGTAGGAAGAAGGGCTTGTTGGTTATCATTGGCAATAAGCAGCCAGCTACAAGTAGAAATGAGACCTTGCTTCTATGGTTTGTTAATGGCTGGACGCATGAATGGAAATAAATCCAGCATGCCACTCATTTTGAAATCACTGAAGAATCATCTGATATGAATATATGGCATTAATTTTTTTAATTTTAAGATATATAGGCAAATAAAGTACTTTAGTTGAATTCACTTGAAGGATAATGAAAGAGCGCCATTCAGAGACTTGGAATTCAAAAATGATTAATAAAGTGCTTTGCACCATGTTCACTCATTTTCTTCTGTAAATGAGGCCGTCAATCAATAGAGAGCCAAGCCTGACTCATTGATACTATCATTTCTAAGTCTCTGCTAAACGTGAAAGCATTTATTGTGCTTTGCCGCTCCTAAAAGGGAGAAGGTTAACTAAGTAGTTTTTCATGCTTAAGACAGACAACCAGGAAGGAGGAGGTGGCTGAGTTCCTGGTCACACTCTGCCCAAATCAAACACGTGCTAGCAACTTGGGCAGGAAAAAAAAAAAAATGAAGTTCCCTTCCGCGGAACTGACGATTTCAAACCTAGCTCATGGAAGCCCTCTTCCTTCAGGGATTCTACTGGAAGTATACTGCCTTTCATTCCAGTTTTCAGTATTACTATGCAGCATCTAAAGCAGGCATATTATAATGTGCAATTGCAAATTGCTTCAAGACCTGAAACGGCCACATTCGCAACTGATACAGGAAAATGAAATATGTTTCATCAAAACCTTTACAAAATATGAAAATATGTAAAACTCTCCATATGGGTGACGTAGAGAAGTGAATGTTCAGAGGTTACCGTTGATCAATGTTATTTAATCTAGATGAAGGGCTTGGAGGACACCCTCAGATGCACGTATTTATGACCATGCCTGTTCTGCAAAGTTTAATGGTGATTTGCACCTTGTGATATTTTTAGAATGTATGCTATGCTAAAAAGATTAAGATATTAGTAAAACAGTTGTATTGTTTCCTTATATGATGCATATTGTGTTAGGCAAATTACAATGTCTATTTCACACACACCACTAAGTAACAGTGTTAAATAGCACTAAACTATTACACTGTGCGTTAACATCGGACTTTAGAATGTATACTTTTCTAATCCTGTTTAGACTGTCCATTAGGGAGTATAAATTGGCTACAGATGTCTTATCATACAGAACTCTTCCTGAAGGTTCACTGTCATTAGGGGTTAACGCTTGGTATAAGTTTCATGTGTGACTCTGGCTAAAGCTTCAGCTATAACGTAGTGTGAGTGTGTATGTGTGTGTGTGTGTGTGTGCGTGTGTGTGTGTGTGTGTGTGTGTGTGTATCTGCAGTGTCTGTGTGTACTTCCTTGGATTCCAGGTATGAAAAAAACCCAAACAATTCAGAATCAGAAAGTTTCAACTGGCCAATCATCTATGCAAATTGGTGCCCATCTAGATTGTATTTCTATGAAAAAGTCAGGCCCATGCTTTGGTATTTCCATAGGTGAGCCTTTTGATGGACATGGCTATAATTGAAAGTAGCGTTCCAGAAAGGGTCAAAATTTGGGGAAAATAGGGACATGTAGAGAGGGTTATGTTTCCCTTGCCATTGACTTGGAAAAGTAATGGCTTATTTTTGCTTATGCCATTTAAAGTCTGCTCTTATCCCTCCAGAGATGATAAAATACTATTCCTCACATTGTTCTTGAAATAAGACCCATCGAGTTTGTTTTTTGCAATCTTGTTCTCGAGAATACATTATAAGTTCCCAAAGTGACTACTTCCATTTTAGTCACTGCAAAATAACTGTTTATTCAGAACATTCCTTCTGAGTTTCTGAAAGTTTTGCTTGCTTTAATTGATAGTCTGCATAGAGAAGCAGGTCTTGTCAATGTTAAGAGGCCCGAGCTTCCTGTGTGCTCACCTCCCTTTAGGGCAGAGTTGAGCTCCTCTGTGACATAACCCTTCTGAGAGAAAGGATGCTTGAGTAGGAGTTGCACGAGTACTCTAGCTTACTGGCCTATAGGTTTCGGGTGCTATTAATATCCATCATCGCTGATGTGGTTTGGAGTAAAAAAAAAATTACCTTTTTATGGCAAGGATAAGGAGAAAAAAGTTAAAACATTCTCATTTTGTGTTTATAACACAGCTTTATTTTGAGTACACCTTCTCAAGAATCGCATTTAACTTATTTGCAGTCATTAGAGCCGCGCATATGACCGAAGTTCCTCTTTTTCTTTCTAAAGAAATAGAAATGTCCCACTTATTTTAAAATGTACAACTGATAGTAGTTATAATTTTTCTTTATAAAGCAGCAGAGCAACTTCTTTTTCCCCTGTGAAATAGAGCATACAGCTAGAAGAGTGCAAAAGATGGAGTTCCCACTGTGGCTCAGCAGTGATGAGCCCAGCTAATATCCATGAGGATGTGGGTTCGATCCCTGGCCTTGCTCAGTGGCAGTGGCCTGGCTGTGAGCTGAGGTGCAGGTCGCAGATGCAGCTCGGATCCCAGGTTGCTGTGGCTGTGGCACAGGCCGGCGGTTCCAGCTCTGATTCGACCTCTAGCCTGGGAGCCTCCATGTGCCATGGGTTTGGCCTTGAAATGATGGAAGACAAAAAAAAAAAAAAAATTGTTCTTGCCAACGGGCACACAGAAAGATACTCAACATCGTTAGTCATCAAGGAAATGCAAATCAAAACCACAATGAGATAGATGAGATAGCTATCACCTCACACCTGTCAGAATGGCTATCATCAAAAAGAAGACAAATGACAAATGTTGCTGAGGAGGTGGCCAAAAGGGAGCCCTCACATGCTGTTAATGGGAATGTAAATTGGTGCAGCCACTGTGGAAAACAGTATGGAGTTTTCTTACAAAACTAAAAGTAGAACTGTCTTATGATCCAGCAATTCTACTCCCGGGTACATATCTGGGAAAAAAAACCCCAGAACACTAATTTGAAGATAAATGCACCCCAATGTTCATAGCATCACAATTTACAATACCGAAGGTATGGAAGTAACCTAAGTACCCACTGATAGATGAATGGATAAAGAGGATATGGTACTGATGTAGAATGGAATGCAACTGAGTCATAAAGAAGAATGAAATTTTTCCATTTGCAGCCACCTGGATGGTACCTGGAGGGTATTATGCCAAGTGAAATAAAATGCAATAAGTCAGAGAAAGACAACTACTGTATGACATGCCTTATACATGGAATCTTGAAAATACAACAAACTAGGGAATGTAACAAAAAAGCAGACTCACAATATAGGGGAAAAAATTCGTGGTTACCAGTGGGGAGAGGAATGGGGGAGGGGCAAGATAAGGGTTAGATTAAGAGGTACGAACTATTAGGTATAAAATAAGCTGCAAAGATATATGGTACAATGTGGGGAACATAGCTAATTTTTTATAATAACTAGAGGATAACCTTTACAAATGCTGACTCATTATATTGTACACCTGTAATTTATATAATACTATACCTCAACAATGCTTCAACTGAAAAAAAAGAAGAAAAAGTTAATTCTTGGATTCGCCTGAAAAGGTAGAAAAGACACCCCAAAGGAGGAGCTTCATCAATGAGATGCAGCATCATTTCTTAGAAAGAAGTTGCAAAATTCACCACTGTCCCTACTCTGAACTATTGATTTAGGAGCCCTTGGGAGAGAAATTGAGCTTTAGACGAGTACTTTCCAGATGTCACTGTACACTGAAATCCTCGGAGGAGCTTTTAGAAATCCTTGCGGAAGGGCACATCCTAGATCAATTAAATCTGAATTCCTGAGGGAGGGACTCGGACATCTGTGTCTTTACAGACTCCCAAGCTGATTTCATTGTGGATCCGAAGTTCCAGACCAGGACTTTCGGATTTACTCTCTGCCAGGCCATGTTCCGGATGTTGGGCAAGACGCCACAGAACTCCTTGCTTCAAGAGCTGTCAGTTCCCCGGAATGTTGCATCTTTGGGTCGTCGTGGTCCAGGTGGCATCCAGTACCACCCACCCATGGCCAGCCACACACGGGGTGATTGCCTTTCTCACTCCAGGTGCTGGAGGATGTGACATGGGCCTTCACAGGAGTGAGGGCTGGACCTGACTCAAATATGAAAGAAAATAACTTTGTTAAGCAAATAAAGAACATGTTAAAGCTTTTCGAGCTGAGCTTCCTACACAACCACCTAATTGCCTACTTTCCAGCATCCACAGCCGTCATAAGCAGTTCCCTACATGGAGTTATTGGAGGAGGGCTGGAAAAGTCGTCCTGACCCCAGCATCTCTCCTACAGAAACTGAGTAATGGCCGAAATATTTCAGCATCGATCATTATTTATCATTTAGGCATTTGTGGTCATTTAAGACATCAGCCATTTCTGATGAAGGAGCTTTCATTTAAAACAATTATGTGACGTTTCATTTGTGGGAAGTCTCAAGTGAAATACTAAGTGACCGAAGGTGTATCCACTGTGACGGTTCATCGCCGTGTAAGCCACTGTGATTGCACTTGATCTTGGTCAAGAAGGCAGAGACTGGACGATGGAACATGAGTTGGGTAGATTTCAAAGAACAGCAGCGGACAGTTTGAAGCCTGGAGTTCTGAAGGGCTTTGAAGAGAACCCCTGATGGGAAGGTGTCAGGACACAGGAAGTCTGGGGTCGGGGTGGGGGTGAGGCCCAAGAGAAGGGAAAAGGAGGGGATGTGACAATGCCAAAATCTGAATGTGCTTATCCTGGTTTCTACTGGGCCTGTGAAGACCTCTGAAAAGGGGAGCTCCCTTTCCTGTGATTGAAGACCTTGTGGTCCTCCTTGATGAATCCCGGGTCCTCATCCTCTCTTAGCCCTCACAGACTCCTTTGTTGTTGGGGGAGGTTCTGCTCCAGTTCTGCGCTCTCTTTCCTCTTCCGTCTCTCCCAGGAGTACCCTGTGTCATCAGTTCTCAAGTTGAGACACAGAGAGTCACGTACGGGTTTTATAAAAAGTGCAGAACCCCAAGCTTTATCCCAGGTTGACCAAATAAAAATTGCCTGTCCATGGAGTTTGGCAACTTGCATTTTAACAAACTCTCCAGCGATACCTGATGCTGAGAAATGTCTCAGAAACCCAGGTTTTATAAGGACAATCACTTTTAAAGAATAGGATTCCATTTATTTTTTTTATAAGTAATGAAAGCACCTGACACTAATTTTAAAGTATCCAAAATGACATGCAGTGTCTCTTAATCATTTATCCTACAATTATCATTCCCTCTCCTGGGGACAGACACTGTTACCAGAAATCGGTAACATATCACCCAATATTAAGATTGTTACCTCTACTTTCATTCTGTATAGCCTTGCCAGACATTCCTCTGTCCATTTTCAGATTTATTAGCATCCTAGGTCATTTTTTAGGGAGCAGGTGGTTAGGGATCTTTTTGTCTAGAGTATGTCATTGCGTTTTGTTTGAAACCCAGTGAGAGTCTTTTTAAGTTTCATAGACGAGCTTTGCACACTTATGTTTATTTTATATGGTCGATTTGTCTATTGGCATATTTTAGCCCATGATTTCTGTTTTTAATTTTTAAAACATTTCTTCGCACTCTCCATGTTGTTTGGTTTTGTGTTTGCATGCTGTTTCTTTTTGAGAATAAGAAAGTCTTGCATTTTAATACTTTGTAGTCGCGGTGTGGTGATAAATGTTTAACAACCAGATCTCCAGCAAAAAAGTTCTGGATTATAGTGTTTGCCAGTTTCTGCAGGATAACTATTCCTGCCATGGCCACCTATGTATGTATATATATATGTGTGTATATTCATATTCTAACTTTATAATATATGGTTTCTTCTGTAGACAGCATCGAATGAATAATGGCAAAATTAATTTATTTTCACTTCATCAGCTACTTCAGAATTTCTTCTGTTGACTTTTTATGAGACATTTTTCATTACCCAAAATTACCTGTTTTGGACATTAGTAAAGTAAACATGTTCATGGTTGCCACTAACTTGACACCCTAGTGACTCCATGATCAGGTCTTTTCAGATTCTAGGCACTCAGTGAAACCCCAATGAGAATCAATTCATCAGGGAGCAAAGATGATTTGATTGATAGAAATAGAATGGTCTTTAAAGTCACACAAACTACGATATGACCATGGTCGAGCTGCCTCATTTTGGGAGAATTAAACCATCGCTGTAAACCTTTGCTTCCCTTTCTGTAAAATGGGTGTGATACTAACCACTTCCAAGGTGTCAGAGTATACAGGAAAGGCTTGGCGTAGCCTGGCAAATGGCATGTGCTGTAATGTTGAAGTGTGGGGCGTGAAGAAACAGAAGGAAGACATCCATGCAGATTTTTCCACCACAATTGTAGGCTGAGTCACGTTCCCTCAAAACTCACGTTGAAATCCTAACCCCCAATTTCTCAGAATGCTACTGTACTTGGAGGAAGTGTCTTTAAAGAGGTTCCCCCACCCTTTTTTTTTTGCTTTATAGGGCTGCACCAGCAGCATGTGGAGGTTCCTAGGCTAGAGCTGCACTTGCCAGGCTATACTACAGCCACAGCAACGTGGGATCCGAGTCGAGTATGTGACCTACACTACAGCTCACAGCAACACTGGATCCTTGACCTACTGAGCGAAACCAGGGATCGAGCCTGCATCCTCATGGATACTACTCAGGTTCATTAACCGCACCGCCTGGGAACTCCTACACTTCACCCTTCGATGAGGTAAGTGTCAAAAGATTTGAGGAAATGCTTTTAAACCACCGTGTTGACCTGTGCCCGGTTGGCTACATGCTTTGGAGTGTTTCTGTTGTGGTACCCACAGGATCATGCATTCAGAAAAGCTCTTGGTTCTCCTGTGACCAAATGATCCATATCTGCACAAAGATAGGCTAGGATTTTAGCGGTGTGTCCAGGTTGAGACCAGTGAGCCGAGTATCTCTTTTCCTAAGAGAAACATAGAGGTTCATGTGGAAATTACAGTTTCTGCTCTGGTTTTATTACCTTCACGCCTTCACCCCCTTGACTTGTGGCAAGAACTTGGCTTGTATACTAACAGCAACAGAACTTTCCATCTTCCTAGGGCTTTTGATAGGAAAGTGGGCCCCTTGAGGAAAGAAAATGAACTTCTTAATAACTTAGACTGATTTTCTTAGGCGTCGGCAGCAGAAATATTATAAAAATGACCTGGGTTAAAGTCCTACTAAAGACTCAAGAGATATGTTCTTTTCTTTTATCTTAGAATCTCAGAAGCTCAGATAACTTGTGTGTGTTTTTATGGGGTCAACTAGCTGCGTTTCACGGTTATTGAATATCCCTCGTGGCGTATTGGGTTAAGGATCCAGAGTTGTCACTGCAGCAGCTTAGGTTGCTCCTCTGACTCGGGTTCAGTTCCTGGTCTGGCAACTTTTGCATGCCTCGGCACAGTAAAAAAAAAAAAAAGCAATAGTCAATATTAAAATATTGCCAAAGTGTATACATACATATATATGCATAAGTACAAATATACATGTAGATACATACATGCACATTAAAACTGTTGGGTTGGGAATTCCCATCATGGCTCAGTGGAAAAGAATCTGACTAGCAACTATGAGGATGCAGGTTTGATCCCTGGCCTCCCTCAAAGGGTTAAGGATCTGGTGTTGCTATGAGCTGTGGTGTAGGTCACAGATGTGGCTTGGATTCCAGGTTGCTGTGGCTGTGGTGTAGACCAGAGGTCCAATTTGACCCCTAGCCTGGAAATCTCCATGTGCTGCAAACGTGGCCCTAAAAAGACAAAAAAATAAATAGAATAGAATGAAATAAAATAAAACAGTTGGTTCAAATCTCTTGAAATAATGTACCTATATCTATAAAGTGTTCATTTATTTATCCATGAGGAAATGGATAAATAAATAAATCATTAAATAAAAGCACAGCAAATGCTCAGGAGAAGGACAAATTCTTTTTACCATAGGAGGGTGGGAGATGGACAGAAGCTGTGGTTAAATTGACATGTTTTAAATGAGCGTGTGCTTCCTGACCCACCCTCATGAACGTTAGAATGAGTATGTGGGAAGTTCTGCTACTTTTCTGCCCGAGTCACTGGATTTCACACCCCTCTCTCATTATCGGCTGTGCAGGGTTGGGACACTGAGTTCCTTGAGAGAAGAAACTTTGTTCCCCTAAGATGTCAGACAGAACTGAAGTCAAGTTCTGCTTTCACCCTTTCCCAGCTCTCTGACCTTGGGGACCTTGATTGAGGGAATCTCTGTTCATATTTCCGTAGATTGAGCATAATATGAAATTAGAAAAATGAAGATCAAGAGAAATAATATTTGTACGCGCTGGCCAGTAGGGAACACTCAGTGCATTGCAGCTTCCTTCCCAGAGCTCCAATCTCAGTACCTCTAGTACAAGGGTGTCCCTAAAGTCTATCTGTTGAATAAATGGCTGATTGAATAAATTGTATGCAAATTAAATCCTCCTAGTATTCATAGAAAGTGAGTATTTCCTATATTTTATCTGATTGGAAAACATATTTGTATTTCTTTCTTTGTAAGTGTTTTGATTTGAATCATCATCCAGGTTTTGATGACTGTCATTGTTGAAGTTGTATTCCAAAGGATAAAGACCTCATCACCCAGCAACTCAGCAGCAAGACAACTTCTGTTTTCACATCATTCTTCTAAATTGAGTTTATAATTTAATAAGACCATCAAGATCGATAAATCAATTCATGTAGAATAGCTACCATCCTAGCAGTCCTTAGGTCATTTCACTTTCCTTCAGAAAGAAATGCCTTCTTAGGTTATTACAGCAAATCGTCTGTGAGTGGTGTGTATGTGTATTTCTATATTTCTGGAAAGGACATGAGGAGAAATGATGAGAGTCAGTATGAAGTGTTTCCACGTCTAAAGAAAAAAGCTCCTGGCCGCCCAGTACGCTGCAGGAACTCCCTTCTCCCAGCCCTGATTCCAGGAATTGGCTTTGCTGCAATCCAGTTGTACTTGACTGTCCTTCAAGAGGGTCTGGCAGCCGCCAGCCGACCCATAGCACTCCTTCATATCAACTTCTCGCATCACCTTCCTCAATTAGTAAGGAAATCACAGGATTTTTATTTCTCAAAATGTTGTCACAAATGTCATAACCTGACTTAAACCTCT
This sequence comes from Catagonus wagneri, assembly GCA_004024745.2. Taxonomy (NCBI): domain Eukaryota; kingdom Metazoa; phylum Chordata; class Mammalia; order Artiodactyla; family Tayassuidae; genus Catagonus; species Catagonus wagneri. The sequence continues at coordinate 6,002,170 of PVHT020003144.1, read as the reverse complement.
AAGGACATCTCTCCAACACAATCTCGCCCTGTTTCCGGCCCTGGGTGTCCTGGTCCTGGAATGCCAGAAAGCCTGCTTCTCCAGCACAGAAACCCCTCTGAATTTTTATCCCAGCTCTGATGGGTGTGGACATTAAATGACACAGGTCGGGTCCCTGGGGTCCCTTCAGTGGTGTATCTTCACATCTTTGCAAATGCAAATTTACTTTTGACCTTAAAAAATTAAGGATCTAGGGTCTTCTCCTGTGGTGCAGAGGATTAAGGATCCAGCCATGTCACTGCAGCTGCTTGAGTCGCTGCTGTGGCGTGGGTTCAGTCCCTGGCCTGGGAACTTCTGCATGCCGAGGACGCAGTTAAAAAAAAGGAAAAAAAAATATGGAGTTGAACGCTGTCTCTTCTAACTTTCCTTTGCCTCCACACTCACCCAGACCCACTTTAATGACCTCATTTCTTCTCCTCTCCCTTTCGAGGTGCTCGTTTTTGCCCTCAGGCCTTTGCCCCAGGACCGCACGCTGCCCGGTGTCCCTGCAGTGGGTGCTTTGTGATGTGCATTTTAAAACACCAACCGTTTTTGTCGTGAAGACTCTTGTGGAGGAAGGGCCGATCCAGAGCTGCGCTGATGCTATAGCTCTGGTGGAGATGAACACAATCTCCAGGAGAGATAAGAATGGGTAAGGATGAAGACATTTCAAGGACTTCCCTAGAGTGCGGGAGCTTTGTCCTCCGGGTCAGTCTGGGGTTTCCCATTGCTAATCGACTGTACATTCGTGCAGGTGTCAGGGATAAACACACGGATAGACGTGGGGAGGTCCCTTCTACAGTTGGACTTAGTAGAGGAAACGCGTCATACCACAGAGGGGTTCAGCTTGATCTTTCCTCAGAATTTCCTTCCCGCCAGAATGGTGAATACGTAAAATCCATTTTCAGTGATTCAAAATGTGCCCCTGGTTGACAGTTAATGGATTTTATTTTTCTGTTCAATGAGATTAAGTTCCAAAAGCGGGACTAAGATTTTTATTGAAATTAATGGGGGTTCATGTTTGCGTTCTTTGGAGTATTTCTGTAGTGGGGGGCTTGGCATTACTTATTGCGTCGCTCTGTGCTAGGTAGACAATACAAGGGCTAATTTATTGGCCAGTGTAAAAATAATGATTGCATCATTTCATTTCATAACTGAAAAGAAATCTAAGCACTCTGGAGATTGTAAAGGTATGAAGTATATGAGCACAAAGTTTTAAAAACATGGCAATGATTTGCCTTGAGGGCGGCAAGCTCTTTAGAGGTGTTTTTCCCCTGTTTGGTTGTCCTCAGATGAATGAACAAAAGAAACTGAAGGGTAGGAGATGTCCGGTGAGCTGGAGGCTCTGGGTTCCGGACAAGGAAAAGAAACAAATCCATTCAGTTCAACACCTACTTGAAATTTCTTCTCCCTGGCTTTCTGGGTAGAGCTTTCCTAATATAGACATCTTCTTCTTCGAGGATGGTTATTTAATCATCTCCCTCCCTCCAACAACCATCTGTTCTCCAGGACACGCTGTCCCAACACATTTCATCTTTTATATTTTCCATATTTGGACTCATATTTTTTTCCTTTTTCAGGCTTAAATGAATTGTATGCTTCCCTCCCAAAATCTACAGGCTTTTCTGTAAGAAAAACCACAGGTAGGGTAATAGGTACAAACTGTCATAAGCTGCCAGGAATTGCGGGCAGGAATTTCCTACTGTCAGATTAAAAATGGAATGGAGAGCATGTCTATTAAGGAAAAGGCCGAAACGGAGTTCCCTGGTGCCCTATCGATTAAGGATCTGGCATGGTCACTGCTGTGGCATGGGTTCAGTCCCTGCCCCAGGAACTTCCACATGCCTTGGGCAGAGACAAAGAAAAAAAAAAAAATAAAGGAAAAGGCAGCATTGTCCTGTCTGCCATAGACCCAGCCCTCTGTAATCGGAACATCTATAGTGGCCAGCTTGCTTGACGGACCCCTGAAATACACTTATCTCTAACACTTAAATACTGTATGTAAACGCTATTCCCCACCAAGAAGATTAATTTTGAGGGTTTGAGGTTAAACTGAATGTACAGCATTAGGAAGAAGGACGATCTGTAAAATGATACCATGTTTCCAACCTGTGAGCCTGGGCATGACCCTGCCATCCACTGTGAGGGTGATGGCAGGATCTGAGGAGGGGAGGAGGAGGCCAGCTTGGTGAGAAGCTGAGGTTCCTATGCAGTTTTCAGGTAGGAACGTGCGCTGCGCCATTGGACATGATTCTGAAACTCAGGGAAATGTTGGGAGCTGGAGCTGTAGATTTGGGAACTATCAACCTACAGATAGTGACTAGAACCAAGAACACTGATAACTCAGGAATAGGAAGAGATAAAGAGAGGAATTGGAAGACAAGAACGGTTGGTGACGGAAATCAAGATGGTAGAGAATGTTAAGTAAGGAATGATGGTGTGCAAATGCAGGACTAGTGTCTCATGGGATTATAATAGAAAAAAACAGCAATTGGGCTTGGCAATGGGGAGTTTCTCCATGTCTCTAGTGATGACCCTTTCACAGGAGCGGTCGGGAGAGATGGCCTGTTAATTGGGACTTAAAAAAGAGTAAAGTTTCAGGGAGTTTAAAGTATCCCGGATCTCATTCTCAAAGTTATCCCTCACGTTGTTTCGGGACTATCAGAGTCACCATAAAGAGTGCTATGTTGGTTTAGAACAATTTACTTGAGCAGGTCTCCATTCTAAATAACACGCAAAGCTGTATTCCTCAGTCTCCCAGCTATACCGGAACAGCATGGACGTACTGAACAGAAGCTCTATCAAATTCATTTAATAAGCCATGGTAGTAGGAATACAAGATAGTTTATCTGACCTTTTTATTATTCAGATTTTAATTTTAGAGTCCCCTCCTCAGAAAGGGTAATTTAAAGTCGATTTTTGGATAACTCGATTTTTGGTTATCATTTTATTTCTTTGCCTAGCAACTACCATTTTCTGGTTTTTCAAAATCTATCCGCCCACTTGTCCATTATTAAATAAGACCCAAGAAAAGAGTCCTTGGCACTCTCGTTTCCCACTATACATCCAACACTGTGAGTAGATCCTTCTTGTACTGGAGCATTGCAATCTGCGACATTAACAAGTATGTGTTTAGTGAATCAACGACTGGATAAAAATTCCCCAACCTTCAACTTTCAGACATATAGTCTGATCTGAGATCAGTAAGAAAATAATAATAGCAAATGGGATGATGACAGTGGGCCAGGAATTGTGCAAAGTCCATACTGAGTCCTCCCAATAGCAATTTATTGCATTGATCCATGAGTATTAATTTCATCTTAACATAAAGATATCTGAGTCTTATAGTAGATAAATATTTTATTCAATAATAAGGAGCCATTAAGTGATAAAACTTGGATTTAAAGTTTGCCTGAACTTATGACACATAATCACTCTGCGTCTGGTCTCCTCTTTCCATCGAAATATTAGCATCAAGACTGTCATGGCTGCTGGTGCGCTGAGCTGAGGGTGGGTACACAGAGGCTGGCACTCCACAGTCCGGTGTTCCAGGAGCACTACCATGATCAGTTAACTTCCAATCTTTAGTGAATATTTATTTCAGATATGGCGTGGCAAAATAATTGAGATCATCGACCCGTTCAATAAAAATCATAATGAAAATACAAAAATATAACATTCACTATGAAATGCATAAATATGATACTTATTATAACCACTGCTCTAAAGTGCTTTACATCTATTAGCTAATTGAATCCTCACAACCAGCCTATATCATTATGTCCATGCTAAAAATGAAGAAATTGGACGGAGGAGTTAAGTGTCTCCTCCAAGTCACACACTTAGGAAGAGCTAATCTTAAGGTTGGAAACCAAGAAGATGGGTGTCAGAGTGCCTAAGCAGCTCCAGCCAATGCAATCATATATATGTTAGGAAATTTGGGGTCCTGCTGAAGTCAATGAAGGCCATACCCTGTGTAAGCTTTCTTACTAACTTAAAATGTACACCTGTATTTAATTTCCACTTCAGATTGGATAAAGCAGTGTTCATATGAAAAATCTTAACTAATTGAAAAAGGGAAAATTAAAACTGTGAATGTTTAGTGATCTCAAAATATTATACTTTAAATTCTCAAGATTGTTAAGTAGGTAAGTGGATTGAATCTATAACATTCGCTAGTTTTGCCGCTTACACAAGTTATTCTTGTCTAAGATTGGACAGTTTCAAAGCCATGATTAACTTGGTTGTCTCAACAGAAGGTGCAGGTTCGTATCATCTACACTAGGACTCTCCCAAAGAACTTCTGTGATGATAGAAATGTTTCATAAAATATATGACTTGTCGAGTACTTGAATTGCGGCTCCTGTAACTGAGGAATTAATTTTTAACTAAATTTAATTTTATTCAATTAATTTAAAAAAAAAATTTATAGCCAGACCCATGGCATATAGGAGTTCCCAGGCCAGGGACTGAATCTGAGCCATGGCTGCGAATTACATCACTGCTGCGGCAACACTGGATCCTTTAACCCACTGCCCTGGGACGGAACCTGCACCTGCACAGGGACCCCAAGCCACTGCAGGCAGATACCTAACCCAGTTTGCCACAGCAGGAACTCCATCATTTAATTAAAATTTAAATTTAAGTAACTGCTGTGTCTAGAGGCTATCTTACTGGGCAGAATCTATTTAAATTCCTTATGGGCATATAAGGTTGTGAGGCTTTCTTTACATAGTTAGAAAAATTTTAAAAATACTTGAACCTGGACACTAAAAATGTTATTACACAAAGGAATAGTGGAACAAGTAGGCTCTGATGCTATAACAAATAAGCTTATAATCCTATAAACAAGTATTAAAGGGTTTAAGTACAGGGAGTAGCAACAGTTGTAAGCCTGAGGCATGTCAATTCCATTGATCTGGTCCTACGGAGACAAAAGCTGAAAATTGAATCTAATCATTCAGATCTGCAAGTGACCATTACAGGTAAATAAAGAGTGATCCT
>PVHT020003144.1:5895881-5996148 GCA_004024745.2 Catagonus wagneri | reverse complement strand
TTTTTTTTCCCTGCGTTTTAGGGCCACACCTATGCATATGGAGTTTCCCAACCTAGGGGTCCAATTGGAGCTACAGCTGCCAGCCTACAACACAGCCACGGCAACACAGGATCTGAGCAGAGTCTGCAACCTACAACACAGCTCGTAGTAACGCCGGGTCCTTAACCCACTGTGCAAGGCCAGGGATCGAACCTAGGATCCTCAAGGACCCTAGTGGCGTTTGTTAACTACTGAAACATGAAGGGAACTCCTGGAAGCCTGTTTCTAAAGAACACTGCACACCTCAGAATTTCCTTTTGAAAAATGAAGGTGAAGGATGAGGATGTTAGACCTGGGGTAGGAATGTGAACCTCTTTCCAAGTCAGGAAAAGAGTTGTGCTCTTATCAATTACATGGCTTCCAATGATCAATACAGTAATGATAATTTCACCAGTCATGGTAGACAGGGCCTTGTGCAACAACCCTTGGAAGCCACAATAGTCTAGAGAAGCAAATTTTCCTGCCCAAAATGTCCCTTTGGCATGTGGGTAATTTCCATCTGAAAATGATCAAGGTCCAAGAGACTCAGGGAGAAACTTTGACCTTCCCCTCTAACTGCCTAAAAAATATTTGGTTAGAAGCCTTTTCCTGGAATAGAGCTATCCTCAGGCATACTTGCAAAGGATACGCACTAGATGTGGTGGAGGAAACTCCTCAGCTGAGCCTAGAGACTGGAGCTCCCTCCAAGCCCCATGATCTCCGCCCGGCCCAGCAAACCTTTGCTTCCTAATCATTTGTCCTTCCATCCTGAAGTGAATCACCTTCCTCCACTTCAAGGCCCAAAGCACCACCCTCAGCATCCTCTTTTGTCTTTAGCTGAAGACGGTATTTAAGCTTGGAGTCCTAGCCATTTTAGCGAGCTGCTTGGTTTTTCTTGGTGTCTCCCATGAATACGTGCCATTAAACTTCTGTTTGATTTTCTTCTGTTATTCTATCTCACGTCAGTTTTAATCCTTAGACCATCCAGAAAACTCCAGAAGGGTAAAATGTCTTCCTCCTCAACCCTACCCTATACATGTGCAGTTTGGCATTGCGTAAAGAAGCTTATTATGATTGTTATTTTTACTTTTACTTTTGAGGGCCTCACCCATGGCATATGGAGGTTCCCAGGCTAGGGGTTGAATCGGAGCTACAGCTGCCCGCCTACACCACAGCCACAGCAATGCAGGATCTGGGCTGTATCTGCGAACTACACCACAGCTCACGGCAATGCTGCATACTTAACTCAGTGAGCGAGGCCAGGGATTGAGCCCTCATCCACATGGATCCTATTCGGGTTCATTAACCCTTGAGTCACGAAGGGAACTCCAAGAAGTTTATGTTTTTTTGTATAATATATTGTAACACCTTTTTTGGAATATAAATGTTATTTGGGCATATTTGCTACACACACACACGCACATGCACGCTTGCGCATGTACAACATATCTAAGTTTAGTTTTAAAATAATTCTTCTAGGAGTTCACACTATGGTACAGTGTGTTGAAAATCTGACCCCACCAGCTTGGGTCACTGTAGAGGTGCGGGTTCAAACCCCAGCCCAAGGCAATGGGTTAAAAGATCTGGCGTTGCTGCAGCTGCCATGTAGGTCACAGTTGCCACTGAGATTCAATCCCTGGCCCAGGAACTGCCATTGGCATGGGTACAGCCATTTAAAAAAAAAAAATCCTTCCAAAAATATTGCAAATTTAGGGTACCTATTTTTCTCTCAAAAAATTCTTATTGAAGCCATTTAATTAGTTAACCAACCCTTTAATTTTTCATTTGGTTCCTTGAGTTTATAATATACTGGGAAACAGAAGTCATACCTAAAACCCATACATTGCTATTTTGATTACAATTACAGTTTTCTTTTGATCCTTAACTCTCTCTATAGATTTTCATTACTTAATTTTGTTGATTTCCTACCTCCCTATAGAAGTAGGAAATGAAAAGAATATAAATATCTTCAACTTTTGTAGTCTCTAGGGCACACATATAAATAACATTTTTTTTATCCCTCAGACCTACCAACCACTGAAAGCTTCCACTAATTACCTGCAGTTTCGTTAATGTTATAAGCTGCCCTTCATCTCTCCTACCCAGACATACCACTCAGTTTCCTCGGCAAATATAGTCAACAGCTTCTGTTCACACCTGACATCAATTTCCTTTGATGTTCACAGTCTAAATGAGAACGCTACAGCAAGCTGTATTTGTGAAGTATACAAGACGCCTTTAAAATGATGGCAGGTATTTTCCTCATTAAAGCAGCCATAACAGATAGTTAGATATGAGGCTGTCCCTCACCTTCCTACTAATTAATGACTATGATGGCAACCCAAATAAGATCAGGCAATTAAATGTGATAACATTTCAGAAGCAAAGAAAATATACAACAATCTTGGATTAGCTTTTTCCCGATAAATAAAGTTGATCTTTGGAAAATTACCATATAAATGTCTTATTCTATCAAAAAAAATCACACAAACTAAGGAACATAATAATTTTACTTTTAATTGAAACATGAGTTACAAATCCCATTAAATTAAAATGGTACGAGTTGGTTATAGGAAGGTATTGTAAACAAGTTTTGCGGTATTTTGTGGCAGACTGCAGTAGTTAAAACTGGGGCTCTTTCAAGCATGTCTTGAAAGGCGCTTTGGGGAATATGTTATACTCATCCTAGCAAAACATGTAAGTATTTATTTATGTATTGGCTGCACCTAAGGCAGGCGGAAGTTCCTGGGCCAAGGATCAAACCTGCATCATAGCATCTACTCAAGTCACAGTGGAGACAATGCTAGGTCCTTAACTCACTGAACCACAAGGGAACTCCTATAAGTGTTTTTTTTTTTTTGAAATAGCAGATTTTCAACTGGGTTTTGGAAAAATGAAAGCCAACCAATGAGAAACATGAAAGAAAAATTACTGACCTTCCAAAAATGCAGCACAGTCAGAAAGCAAAAGTGAACAGATTCTTAGGTAACCAGCTGCTTTTTCATGTCATTAAGTGCAGAGCGTTTTTGCATTTTTATTAATTTTAAGTCTAGCTAGCTGTTTTTATTGAAATACAGGGAAGCCATGTACACCAGTTGAGTATGACTGTCACCTTAGACTGTAGACCTTCTTTTTCTGATCTGGAGAAGGGTCATGGATCGTGGTGTCAATACTTAAAGTTCATTATCTGAACCACGGGAAGGAGTCCAGATGGGAGTTCCCACTGTGGTTCAGCAGGTTACAAACCTGACTAGTATCCATGATGATGTGGGTTCGATCCCTGGCCTTGCTCAATGGACTAAAGATGAACCATTGCCATGAGCTGTGGTGTATGTAGGTTGCAGATGAGGTTCGGATTCTGCATTGTGTGTCCTGTGGTGTAGGCTGGCAGCTGTAGCTCCAGTTCTACCCCTAGCCTGGGAATCTCCATATGCAGCCCTTGTAGCCCTAAAAAGCAAAAAAAAAAAAAAAAAAAAAAAAAAAAAAAAAAAAAAAAAAAGCATTCCCCAAGACATTTCTCTTTACTATCATTTGAACCCTGGCTTGGATAGACCCAATCTTGGCCTTGAGGAAAAGGCTCTATCTTACTGTTTGCTCCAAGTAAACTCCTATGTCAAATTCTTAATGGTGAGAATGCACATTAAAAGAGCAGCCAAAAATATCCATCAAAATCATATGCTTGTCTACAGTGAATACTGAGAAGACCCCGAAAATCAATCTCATGTAAAAACACTCTTGCACCAACTCTATCCAAAGGTGCACATGTGCCTTGAAGTACTTCTGGGATGCCACAAACTGAGGTTGTCCTTATGTCTGGAGCTCTGGAGTTGTCAGTAACTGTGGGGTCCTCAGAGACGCTCCTCGGAACAGGAGGAAAAAAAGAGCGTCCCGGGAAGAAACTGACCCTAACGGAAATCATTAGTATGTGCAAAGGGAGTTCCCATAGTGGCTCAGCAGTAACGAAACAGACTAGTATCCATGAGGATGTGGGTTCGAGCCCTGGTCTTGCATGGTGGGTTAAGGATCCAGTGTTGCCATGAGCTGTGGCTGTGGTGTAGGCCAACGGCAATAGCTCCAATTGGAACCCTAGCCTGGGAACCTCCATATGCCATGGATCCGGCTCTTAAAAAAAAAAAAAAAGAATATGTGTAAGAAGAATATATGTGCTCAATGAATATATATTATGGATGAATACGTGAGATTTATGTTGCATATAAATTATGTATGTGATTGAGATATAAATGGAAGCCAGTTCTGGCTCAGTCATTGGCTGTATTACACCGAGCATGGCCATTAATCTTTCTATACCTTAATGTCTTTAGCCTTAAAATTGGAATAAATAGCTAAGAACACTGATAAATATTCAGTTAGGTAATACAGACAAATTGCTTAGTATAATGCCAGAAATAATTAACTCTTAGGAAATTATTATTTTTTGTTGTTTTTATTTATTTATTTATTTATTTATTTGCTTTTTAGGGCCATACCTGTGCCATATGAAGGTTCCCAGACTAGGGGTAGAACCGGAGCTGCAGCCATCAGCCTATACCACAGCCACAGCTACTCAGGATTTGAGCTGCATCTGCGACCTACACTGCAGATCATGGTAATGCCGGATCCTTAACCCACTGAGCAAGGCCAGGGATCACACCCGAATCCCCATGGATACTAGTAGAGTTCGTTACCCCTGAGCCACAAAGGGGAATTCCTCTTGAACTTTTTTTAATTAAAGTATACTTGATTTACAATATTGTGTCAATTCCTGTTGTACATCATGGTGACCCAGTCGTACATATATACATTCTTTCACTCATTAGGAAATTGTACTTAACTGTTTCCTATGAATGGAAGGACTCCTGCCCAGTGGTACGGTCACTAGTCAAGGATGCTTCAGGGAGTTCCTGTCATGGCTCAGGGGTAACGAATCCAACTAGTATCCGTGAGGATGCGAGTTCAATCCATGGCCTTGCTCAGTGGGTTAAGGATCAGGCACTGCTGTGAGCTGTGGTGTGGGTCACAGATGCAGCTCAGATCTGGCGTTGCTGTGGCTGTGGTGTAGGCCGGCAGCTGCAGCTCCGATTTGACCCCTAGCCTGGGAACCTCCATATGCTGTGGGTGTGGCCCTGAAAAAGATCAAAAAAAAAAAAAAAAAAAACAAAACAAAAACAGGTGCTTCAGAAGGGCAGGGACCAGCTCTAATTTGTTCAGAGGAGAATCCTCAGTCCTAAGAGAGATTTGAGATGCACTTACCATTTCTTGAATAAATGAAAAATAGAAGAAATGGTCCCATGGGATTGGAGTTTAGGATGAATGACAAAAAAGGGTCCCTTAACACTTCCAGAAGCTATTCTTTGATTTGATGATCCCGATTGGGAAGTAGAAAAATAATCCTACAAGTTGGAACTACACCAGCTAGATAATTTCCCATCTCTACCTTCAGTTAAGACAAACTGCAAGAAAACAGTTACTTTTCTTCCTTGAAAAGCCTACTGAAAGAGTTCTTAAAGAGGCAGATAACAAACCAACTGGTGCTTTCATAACTAAGCAACGGAATCCTTTCAGTGGGGTAATAATGTAATGGCAAGTATCTTTACTTAAAACCTCTTTGAAGAAGGGGCCAAGAGCAGATATTTTCCCAATTTAAATTGTTTCTATTTATTTGGACAAATATAGGGAATAGGAATTTCAAATACTCATAATTTTTGGTAGAAAATATAATTGTCAATGATTTCTAATTCCATTAGTGGCAATTAATATTATTTCAGAAACACAGTTATGTCAACGCTGCACAAAAAGGCAGTAAAAGGTTTCCAGACCTGATTTTATTTCCCTTTTTTTTGTTTTTTTTTTCTTAAGTGTCTATGAGTTTTCATTGCTGCAGCATCACACAACACATTTCTATGCATACACAATACTAATAGCAAATCCATACAAAGGCAAGACTGGCAAAAAGTCGTAACTGTTAAAAAAGTTCTTCTATAAAATGCTGCGAGATTATTTAGGTTAGTAAAAAAAAAATAAAGCTAGCAAGGATTGTTAAAAACTCCAGAAGGATCTAATCAAAGTGTGAGACTGTGCAACATAATGACAGATGGAATTTAATGTAGATAAGAAAAAGGTAATGCATTTTGGGAGAAATCATTTAAACTTTTCATATACATTGGTAGGATCTGAATTAGCTGAACTTCTCTGGAAAAAAAGAAGGGGTAATTATGGATGGAAGTATTCATCGAAGACATCTGCTCAGTCTTCAGCAGCAGTTAAAGCTAATAGACTGATGGTTATATTAATAAGGCAAGGGAAAATAGTATGGAAAATATTATGACATTATGCTATATAAACCACTGATTTAATTTCACTTTGAACACTGTGTTAGGTTTTGGATTCCTAGCATTTAAAAAATGTAATGTTTACAAAGTAAAAGTTAAGAAAAAGAAACAACACACAGACACACATAAAGACACACACACAGAAACACACACGCAGACACACAAACACACACATACGCATATATACACAACAAAAAAGAAATCAGGGCAGAGCCAGGAGAATCATTAGCACCAGAACAGGTAAAGTACAACCTTGAATAAAGGAGACTGCATTTCCTACTTCTCCCCTCACGTAGTCTTACTGAATTCATAATTGCAACCTGCTTGAATTGCAGCTTTCTCCCCAAAATCATTCCCAGGAGATTATTTACCAATGAGGTTTAAGCAAAGCATTTAATGCTTTTTAGCCCAACAGAAGGGTTTTATCCTCCATTTGCCTGATACACAGTTGGTCTCTGCTATGTCTGAAAATATTTTTAGAAGTGAAAAAGCGACTCTTCTGATGCAAAGATTTTTTTTTCCCTCTGCGTAAGTATCACTTAGATAAGTCATAAAGTGGTGCCTGTGTAATATTCCTGCTGATCCCTTGCTGTTTATTTTATCCTTCCCACATTTCTAGCAAGTCAATGATATTCCTCTAAGAAAACGATCTTGAGGGGAAAAAAAAGTATCTTAAGTTGGTTGCAAGGTGTATACGGAAATAAAATATTTTCTGTTTAATTTTTTTTTTTTTTCTCTCTCTGCCTGAAACTGAGCAGGGGCTCCTGGGCACAGAAGCCTTTCTGTCCGGCCCCTCCATTTCTTGCCTGTAGGGAATAGGCTTCATTCAGACTCCATGACCTTCTCTAAATTCCAAAGGGCAAATCCAAACTGTTTCTAATCAGGAAAGGGAGGCAGAGACGGGGAGGAGCAGTCTAGAAACCTGCCTCAGCCTTGGGGCAGGTTCCCCGGGTTTCCCCTCAAAGGATTCACTTAACAATATCTCTGAGCTCTTCTGCAGAACTAAAACCCTCAACGCAGGAAAGACGTTAACTACTCGAAGAAGCACTCTTCTTTCCAGAAAGAAGGTCACGGTGATAGAGCCTCAAGGACCTTCAGAACCTGTCTGAACTTCTTGACGGCAGCTTTGAAGAAGGATGCAAACTTGCTTCTATGCTGACCTTTGTCTGTGGCCCTGTTTTCCTCTCCCCGTACTGTAAGAGCACCTCCTCTGCTCTCCCAACATTCCTTGTTTATCTCGCTTAAATAAACTACTTACAGGGATTCCTGTCGTGGCTCAGCGGTAAAGAATCCAACTAGTATCCATGAGGGCGCAGGTTCGATCCCTGGCCTCGTTCAGCGGGTTAAGGATCCAGCGTTACCATGAGCTGTGGTTGTAGGTCAGCAGATGCAGCTCTGATTCGACCCCTGGCCTGGCAACTTCTGTGTGCCATGGGTGCAGCCCTTAAAAAAAAAAAAGTACTTGTAAGGATGCAGTTCCTTTTGTTGAAATTGCTCTGAACCAAGGAGCCATGCCTCTTGCCCTTACCTGTGTCAGAGCAGGCTGAGGTGAGGGTTAAGTTCTATAGCTCAGACCCAATCCTGCCTTTGCCAGTTTTGAGACCTGTGATCTTATGGAAGATGTTTTCATCACTGGGTCCTAGTTTCTTCTCTCTTACAATGGCAACGATGTTGTCTAGCTCATGGCGTTAGTATAAGAATGAAATAGTATTTTATGTGGAATACCCCGCACTGACAGTGCTCAGCGTTAGATATTGTTGCTACATGGTACCAAGTAAAGGGGTTTTAAATAAAAAAGAAATACCCAGGAGTTCCGTTCGCGGTGCAGCAGAAATGAATGTGACTCGTATCCATGAGGATGTGGGTTCGATCCCTGGCCTTGCTCAGTGGGTTAAGAATCCAGCGTTGCCATGAGCTGTGGTATTGGCTGCAGATATGGCTCAGATCCTGAGTTGCTGTGGTGTAGGCGGGCAGCTGTAGCTCCGATTGGACCCCTAGCCTGCGAACATCCATATGCCACGGGTGCAGCCCTAAAAAAAGCAAATAATATAAAATTAAAATAAAATAAAATAAAATAAAATAAAAGCATATTATCACTTCATCTCAAAAGAACTTCTGCTCTTCTTCACATATTTAGTTTCCACAGGCTGTCCTGAGCTTGACAATTTTCTCCAATTCGACTCCGAATTCCCCTTTCTGGCCTCTCTGTCACTCATCTCTGACAATCATTCCGTTCCACAGCTAAAAGGATTTGCTTTCTCTCTTAATGCTTCTCCAGCTCAGAGCCTGGTTCATAGAACAACCATCCTTTCTAAAGCCCAGTCCCCTCTTCATGGCTTACTTGCTTACCTCCATCTTTACCAGGAAGGCCCAGCCAATCCTACTTCCCTTCTGGAAATCTGTTCAATTTCTCCAAAGGCATGTGATCAGTTCACTTCTGAAATTTTGTATCACTTAATCTGGACTACCAGTGTTAGCCCCTCATTGCTATGATTCTGCATAGGACCAAAGGACACATTGAGTGAATTCACACACATGCAAAGTCATAGAATTGCTTCTTACAAGGAGCTCGTGGATAAAGCCAATTCAAAGAATAATAAACAGACTTCCAAAAGGAAATTATCATCTCATGCAATAAACATAGAGAAAAACATTGCTAATATTCACTTCTCCTGATCTTAGCTTTCTAAAGAACTATTATTAAACAAGCAAGGATTTATGACTTTCTGAAAATATGCAATTGGTTCCGACCAAAAGTGCTACATTCCCATCTCTAAGTTTGAACCAGATCAAATGCAAGTATTTGAAGCCTATTTGGGGAAAAAAAAATTGAGCAACAACCGGCAATATGTGCAAGATTCTGTTTTTTCCCTAAAAGTTCACCAAGGAGAAAAGATGGAAGGTGTATGCCAATCCCCTCTTTTCAATTTTAAGGGAATTGTTTTTGCTTCATTTCCTGTACCTTCCTGTGTAATGACTAGCCATGAAGTTTCAGTGTCTTCAGATATGAATGAAGGAAAAGGAATAACATTTGAAAGGATCGCTTCTTTCATTGAATTTCCCCGTTCTTTGGCTAGCATGAATTACAAATCTTCAAGGATGAGGGTCATTATGGTAGTTGGTGGTGAGTGTTGCATGAGATAAAAGAGAAAGGATGAGATCAGCTCCCATACAGCTGCTAGACATACCCTCTTTATTGAAAAACGTATTGAAAATGTCCCTTCTTCCACGTCTGGTCCGTGATTTAAAAAACGCAGCTGCTAGTGAAGTAATAGAAATGGCACCTGGACTCCAACTGGGCTTAGGTGTGAGCAGTTTTGAGAAGAGGATCAGAACGGAAAGTAATGAGGTGGGGGTAGAAGCCCTTTTGCCATGAAAGTCAATGTCACCATCAAAGTCCACCGCGACCCCAGTTTTCAAGGTATCACACTTGGAAATTCAAAGCAATTTGGGGAAAAGGCACACACCATTATACTGAACCATCTTTTGAGTTAAAAAATGTTAATGGGATTAAGGTGAATGATTGAGAGGGGTTTTTAAATCATGCAAACGAAAGAGGTATTTTTCTCAGGGCAATGAAACTCACATACAGGGGAACATTACTGATCATTAGTGTGGGGAAGGCATATTGCTGCCTAATCAAATGTCCATTAATACTGAGAATGTCTGTCCTCTTCATTGATTGCGATTTTAGAAGACACACATGAAAAGGTGGCCACACAGATAGAGAGGACTTCATTAGCCCCCATGAATGTTGCACTTTCCTTTTTAATATTCTCTCCTTCTCTTATTTTTGCTCAGCGCTTTGTGAAAAGTGGTGTGTGGAAACTCTCTCTAGAAAAGGCAATTAGGAAGTCAGGGATGACTCAGTCAATCACATCTTCCCTTTTCTGTAGCGTCCTCTTTTGTTTTGGGTTTTCCTTTTTTTTTCTTTTTGCTTTTTAGGGCCGCACCTGAAGCATATGGAGGTTCCCAGGCTATGGGCTGAATCGGAGCTGCAGCTGCCAGCCTCCACCACAGCCACAGCAACGTGGGATTCCAGCTATGTCTTCCACCTACACCACAGCTCATGGCAATGCCAGAGAGAGGCCGGGAATAGAATCCACATCCTCATGGATACTGGTCAGATTCATTTCTACTGCGCCATAACAGGAACTTCCCCCCCACCCCCCGCTTTTTTTTTGGCTGCGCCTGCAACTTATGAAAACTTCCTGGACCAGGGATAGAACTAGAGCCACTGCTGTGACAGTGCCAGATGCTTAAGCCACTGCACCACAAGGGAACTTCTCCGCAGCATCCTCTTTACAGCATCTTAGACAGTACTTTTGCCTGTGGGGATGGATTAGAACTTTCTTTTGTTTTTGGGGTCGGGTTGGTCATGACCCTGGTATGGATGCAAGGAAATGGGATTCCTGTCTGTCATTGTGAGTGACAGGAATCAGTCATTTGGAGACAGGGGCTGTGGCAGGGCATAGTGGAGGGAACGTGAGCTTGATTGGAATCCCGATTTTTCTTCCTATTACTTTGGTACCCTTGGAGAGGTAAGCGATTGTGTCCCTCTGGGACTCAGACTCTTTATATTTTCATTGAACAAATATTTAGAACCCCCTGCTTCCTGCCAGGGGCCATTCTGTGGTCTGCCATTTCATGTAACCCAAAAAGAAGAGGTGTCTGCCCTCATGGAGCTTGAGCTTTAAAGAGAAATTTTAGCTTTAAACAAACAAGCACATTATAGACGGTCATCCCCAGGGGCAACGAATGGAACGAGAACAATTAAGGGTGAGAAGTGGTGACTGTGATGGCAGATGACTTTGGAGAGTAGACACAGATGGCCATGGAGTCAACATCTTAACTGTTGAGCTCTGCCTGCCTGCCGTTTGGGTTCCTCGCTTGGCTTTAATTCCTCTCTATAATGCAAATTATAGCAGCTGTGCTGATGACAGTAAGATAGTGCATGTCGGGCACCAAGGAGGGTGTAGAGAGTTCAAGACCTGGTGCTGATGGGTTCCCAGCAGGATGGAGACAGACCTTCCCCAACCCGGAAACGTGGCTGTTCACCTTGGAGACCTGCCGTGGACACACTCTCCCGGAATGTGGAGGCTCGAGTTGGGCAGCGAGAAACAACGGCCTGCGGAAAATACCTGTCTGCATAGATTAACCTCCTACAAGGATTAACTGCCCTCTGGCCTGGGACTCAGCGCCCTGCCCCTAACTTGACCTTCCCTCTTCCCTCTTCATTGTTCCTGCCGCAATCCCCTCCATGAGCTCCAGCCACAGATCTTTATAAGCCTAGCATCTCCTCAGAGTCAGTGCTGGCACCATCTTGAGCTCAGCCCATCCTCCTCAGATGCCTTCAGAAATTTCTCTTGTTTTACCAGCTTGACCTTGCGAGGTCCTTCCTCATCAAACCCAAAAGGAAGCAGCTCTAACTGTAAACATTTCTGAAATGTGTGGCTCCCCATTCTACTGATATTCTCTTCAAAGTCTGGGCTCAGGAGTTCCTGCACAACAGGATCTGCAGAACCTAGAGCGCTGGGAGGCAGGTGCGGTCCCAGGCGGGGCACCACGGGTTAATGACCTTCAGTTGCAGTGTGGGTCCAACCATGTCTTGGATCTGATTCCTAGCCCTGAAACTTCATATGCCGTGGGGCAGCCAAAAATGAAAGAAAAAAAAAAGGTTTGGTTTCAAATACAATTTCCACCTCTCCAAAAACAAAGTAGTTGCTGCTACACAATGTAGAATTAGTTAAAATTCTTTTATTTATGTTTGATTTTCTTGTCCTCAGTAGAAAAGTTGAGGCAATTCTGCCTTTGTTTTAACATGAGACAGTTTCCTTATCGTTTAGCACTAGGGATTAGAAATCATGTGAGGTGAGATTAGATTAATCATAGCATCATTTGTGTTGCTTTTAGCGTTTAAATTTTTTTTTTTTCCCAGTGAATTCCCTGGTGCCTCAGCAGGTTAAGGATCCTGTGTAGTCATTGCTATGTCTCAGGTCACTTCTTGGCATGGGTTTGATCCATGGCCTGGGAACAGCTACAATCAAATATTTTTTCAAATAGAAATTTCATAGTTTTTTTTTTTTCCCCCTGCCATTTGTGTTTTGCCAATAATTGAAAGATGGAGAATATTGGTCTCCAGGTCTACAATTCAACAGAGACAGTCTAGACAAATAAGTCACGGCAAGCAGAATAGGACTGGGACAATGAATTAGAGTTTACAGTTGGCTCCAAGGAAATTTTGAAGGTCTTGAGAGGGAGGTTACTGCACAATAGGAGAAACTAATCAAATCGGCTGGGATAGACAGCATGAAGGGGAACGCTCTCAGAGGAACAGAAGAATGGCACAGGCGTTCAGGACTGCCACCAAGACTGTCACCAACCTGTGAGGACTCCCCAGAGCGGACGCCCACTGATGCCCTCCACCTGCCTTTTTTTAATCTATAGAAACACTTTAGTCAAAAACCAATTTAATCAGAGAAGTGAGAAAATTCAGAGAAAGAGGAAAACAGTCAAGCAAGAGAGAATAATAATATTTGAGCCATTCAACCAAGTCAAGGACCTTTATTTCTTCCTCAAGGACTGTAGATAATATCCTGAGCCTCGTCCTTGGAGCTGTTTTGCAGGTGCTGAAGCCCCCAGCGGTGGAAGAAATTAACTCTATGCTGCCCACAAGCACACGCAGACCCCAGACCAGTTGGAATCAGAAGGCTGATGATGCTGACTCCCAATGACCTCACCACCTGCCAATCAGGACAATGTCGGGGAGCTGACCACGCCCTGCTCCTTGACACACGAAGACTCTTCACTATCCGCTCTAGGGGGGCCCAGTCCTTGAGGCCCTAGCCTGCCGTGTCCCCTCTCTGCCTGGCAATTAAAGCTACTCTTCTGTTTCCTTCAACTCTGTCTCTGAATTTCTATTTGGCAATAGTGTACAGAGGCAGCTGATATTTTGGCAACAGGGTAAAGAAAAAAGGTAGTACCCAGGGAATAAGAAGATCATTTTTAATGCACAATAAGCCACTATGGAAGCCATGACGAGTACGCAACAAAGCTCCATAATGAATGGATAACCCAGGCCTCAGGAAGTAGGAAACGGGTATTTGAGTGATAACCCCTAGTCCTCAGAAGAAAAAAGGGAGTCAGTCTTCTGCCACAGCGATCTGACAGAACGGAGAGCAGGGATGTTGTGAAGGACAGAGGTGCCTTATTCTTCTACGGGATTTGTCTTTCCTGGTGTAACCTCTCCCGTAATCCTTGAATGAATGGAGTGGAGAGCCCCCCAATTCCATCCTCCACCTTGCATTGTCAAGTGAAATGAACTAATTATCGGGCACTCAACGAACATATCTAATGCTTACTGGGACTTATATCATGTTCTCAACTCCTTAATTGAGTATTAAGACTTTTAATCCTTGGAAATATTTGATGCAGTAGCTGCAGTGATCCCCACTGGACCCAGGAGGAAACTGGAATAGAGCGAGGTGTGACTTCTCTAAGGACACACGGGGACTCGCCGTTCCTTATCCTCTCCTAGAGAGTGGGACCCCAGTGGCCTTGCTGCTGATGTATACCGTCCTGCCTTATGTTGGCTCATTTAAGTTAAGTCCTTGATGAAATCTGGATGGTTGGTGTTATTATCCTCACTTTACAAACATATCAAACAAGGCACAGAGAGATTATTTTTGCCATGGGAACACACGTTGTTGGAAGCACAGGAAAAATAAAACTACATTCTCTGGCTTAAAATCCTGATGCCTTACACTGCTCCATGCTTGGGATGAGACTAAATCCTCTAGGCATTTTTGTTCCTATCATTTGGGAGCAAGGCTGCTGCTCCTAGACCGCCCTCTTAGAAGGATATTCCTAAGGACTCATACCTTTTTTTTTTTTTTTTTTGGCCACCAGGCAGCATATAGAGTTCCCAGGCCAGGGATCCAATCCCAGCCACAGTTGCAATCCACACCCCATCTGTGGCAATGCCAAGGACCCGTACTTTAGAAGAGCAAAGGATTGGTTGAACTAGGGTAACTACTGTTCCTGGTTCTCCTACACTTTCCACTGGGGATGACGACCCAGTGTTGGGAGCGGAGAAAAGACATGACCTTGTCCGTTGCCCTTGTTTTATGAAAGGAGGAATCCCGTTAAGCAGAAATATTGCACAACGTTTCCCAGGTCCCCCAGCTGAGGGCTCGTCCTATGTTCCTTGCCACTGTATCATATATATATATTTTTTCTCTTTTTCAGCTGCCCCACTGCATATGGAAATTCCCAGGCCAGAGATCAGATCTGAGCTCCAGCACTGACCTGAGCCACAGCTGTGGCAAGGCTGGACCCTTAACCCACTGTGCCCGGCGGTGGGGGATCGCACCTGCATCCTAATGCTCCCCAGATGCTGCCGATCAGGTTGTGCCACAGCGGGAACTCCCCTTTTCATATTTATTTATACCAGTTCTTTCATGTCTTTATTCAAACAAAACACATATTTGTTAAGCGCCTCCTGTCTTGAAAAGAGCTCACGTGCAACCCAACAGGTAAAAAAGATAAGAATCCTACTTTTAAGGCAGGTGTCAACCAAGCACACAAACTCACACTGTAGCTGAAGAAGAAATGTGGCAAACGCCGTGTGAGTCACACTGCCAAGGATGGAAACTGGAAAGGGAGTGGCCGCTTGCCACTGACGGAAACGGAAGGAAAGGTTTCAGGGCAGAGTTCAATTTCGAGCTGGCCCTGAAAAGACTATCAGATACATGTGGTTTGGAGGATAAGACCCTTCAAGGTCATGGGTGAATCAAGACCACTGAATCAAAGATGAGGCTCTGACATCCATGAGGAACCAGGGGAGGTTTGGCTTGGCTGGATAAATACTAGAGCTAAAAGTTGGAAAATCAAGCGGGTGCCTCATTCTATTTCCAAGACGAACTTGAACTACAAAATAGGAATCAGTCTGAATTAAGAATTATTAAGGTTGCTCATATATATTTATTGGAATGTAGTGAAAAGAATTATCTCTGCAAACTGAAATCAAAACCTAGGGCATTAAAACTAACACACTTGATTCAAAAGACTCATTGAGGCCATAGCCATAACCAACAATACAGATAATAATTGGCCGGATCAAAATCACTCACGCATTAAATTAGAACATTTGTATTACAGGGCTTGAAGTAGAATATGCTTTTTTTTTTTTTTAATGCCAGATATATGAAAGCCACCGTCATGATAGAGTCATTACCTGGACTCAGAATGCGCTGGGGTAGACACATGCTCAGCCAGGCCAGACAGTGGGGCCAAAAACATATTTCAAGAAGATATGCTCATTTTCTTCCACCTAAAGGTTATAGGGGATCCCCAGATTTCTCCGTTTGACATTTGATGATCTAATAAAATGAAAACAATTCCTATGTGGCTTTTATTGTGATTGCTGTTACTTCCTCAAGGTCAGTTGAAGCCTGCTCTCTAAAACTTTGTACCAAGTTTCTTTTGAATCTCTGAAAATCTTCCTTCAAAGTGGATTCCTTATTAGGAGCCCTTTTTTTCCCTTTTTTTTGTCACGCCCCTGTGGAAGCTTTCCAGTCCAGGGACTGAACCCAAGCCCCTGCAGTGACAACACCACCCAGCACTATCTGTTCATTCTCAGTTATTTATTTGTTTATTTACACTCACGGAAGTTGTTTTCACACCAGCCATCTAGGGGTCATGGGAGTGGCTCCTGGAAATCATAGGGAATCCCCAGGAATGGCAGGGAATTAAAAGGGCAGCCGGAAAATTGAGGACACCCAGTGGTGACAGCAGGAAGCAAGTGACGTGCACACCTAAGCAGCTTAAGATGTTTTCAGAGAAAGTGGAACCTATGTTTGATCACGGGAATCTGCTTATGTTGAGGACCTCCGAGCCCTGTGATGGGACACACCCCCTTGGAGCATGGATTCCATTAGTGGTACCTTTGCGTAACAGTGAACTTAAGGTGTATATACTTAAGGGGTATCCTTTTTGGGATGGTTACTGATTTCCTTAAGAATGGCTCAACACCCGTGCCAAGAATCAGAAGAGTCCTCAAACCCCATAAAAACCCATTTGGAGAGAGGTCTCCTTCTAGAAAATAATTCTGCCTTATACCAGCTTATGAAAATATGCTGATAAGCTGACATGCCATACTAAGCAATAAACATGTAATATTCAGGAGTGAAAACAAAATTGCATAAAGCAGAAAGAGAATGCCCATTCTAGGATTCCTAAAATACTTGGAGGTACACCTCCTTGTTGTCTTACAGAACTAGGACTTCATATTGGGCAGGAAAGAACAGAATTGTATTTTAGGGGAGAGATTTGATAAGCATACCAAATGTTGATCGCTGTGATCAATATATTTTGAGATGACATTATAGTAGATTATGAGGTATTTGGCTAAGACCTTGCCTTCAAGGAACTTTCCATCTTATGTGTAAATCATACTCTGAATCTACAGAAAAGAATTCTGTATAAAAGTATTATATTCATTAGATCATCCTTTGAAAAACAGATAGAAATTTAAAAGAAGTGAAGCTGTGTGTCATGTATTAATGGTAAAATGCAAACTACTAAAAAAGAGAGTGCTCTGGCTAATGAAGGCACTGTCTGTGTGTTCTAGAGTCAGATGGTTTCAGAGGTTAAAAAAAAATTGGTCCTATTACAGTGTCTTCATCATTATCAACATAGCGTAGTACATCCCCCCCGCCAAAAAATGGTGACTAAGATAATTTTGTCTATCAAGTTTATCAATGAATATGAATTAAGTGCTTATGATGAAACAGGACAATTCCAGGTGATGGTTCCACAAAAGTTAAAAAGTCAGACAAGCCTTTGCCCTACTTCAACTTTGTGATTTGGAAACATAATATTTATGTTTATGTATTGAGTAAATATTCCTTGATCAATAGCAATAAACCAGAAACTGAGTATAGGATAGGGATTCAATGAATAATAAGACAGAGTCCAGCCACATCCCTAGGAAAGACATAGTCTTATACAGAAAATATGGAAATTCAAAGAGATAAATATAAAGCAACTTGGACACTTCTGTTTTTTTTTTACTAATAGCTTTATTGAGATTGAATTTATGTTCCATAAGATTTAACCATTTAAGATGTACAACTTAAATTTTTTTACTACGTTCACAGGTTAAATCATCACTACATTTTAATTTTAGGACATTTTCATCACCCTAAGAACAAACATTGCACCTCTTTTTTGGTTTTTGGCTGTGTCCACAGCACGTGAAAATTCCCAGGCCAGGGACTGAATCCCTGCCACAGCAGTAATTTGAACCACAGCAGAAATAATGCCAGGTCCTTAACTGATAGGCCACCGGAGAGCTCCCCCTCTACCTTTTCCTTAATAGACATGGTCTTCATTCCATTTTTAATTTGACAGTAGGAAACTCCACAACAATTCCTGGCACCTTATAACAGTTTGCACATATTACTCTACCTGTAGTTTTTCTTATAGAGGAGCCCCTGTAGGTCCAGACCTTATATTTTAGTTAATAATTCATTTTGAGTTCATGTTTTGTGAGCGGGATAAGATAGCGGACCAGTTTCATTCTTTCCAATGTGGATACCCAGTTTTCCAAATACCATTTATTGGGAGTTCCCCTCATGGCTAAGTGGAAACAGATCTGAATAGTATCCATGAGGACACAGGTTCGATTCCTGGCCTCACTCAGTGGGTTGAGATCCGGTGTTGCCATGAGCTGTGGTGTAGGTTGCAGATGTGGCTTGAATCTTGCATGACTATGGCTGTGGTGTAGGCAGCTCCTAGCCTGGGAACCTCCATGTGCTGCAGGTGCGGCCCTAAAAAAAAAAAAAGCCATTTATTAAAGAGATCCTTTTTTCCCCATTGTGAGCTCTTGGTGCACATGTGAAAAATTAGTTGACTCTACGCCCATGGGTTTATTTCTGAGCTCTCTATCCTGTTCCACTGGCCTATATATCTGTTTTAATGCCAGTATTGTTTTGTTTATAATAGCTTTGATAGAGTTTGATATCATGAAGCATGATGCATCCAGCTTTGTTCTTCTTTCTTGGTATTGCTTTGCCCTTTCAGGGTCTTTTATGGTTCCATGTTAATTTTAGGATTGCTTTTCAATCTCTGTGACAAATACCAGTGGTATTTGGACAGGGATGTCACTGGAGCTGAAAATCCCTTTCAGTAGTATGGATATGCTGACAATGTTAATTCTTTGACTCCTCTAACATGGGACATTTATTTATGTCCACCTCAATTTCTTTCATCAACGTTGTTTAGTTTTCAGTGTTCAGGACTTTTGCCACCTTTGCTAAATTTATTAAGTATTTTATTGGTTAGATGCTATTGTAAGTGGGATTCTTTCTTTTTTTCTTTTTTCCTTTTTTTTTTTTTTTTTTTTTTTTTTTTTTTTTTTTTTTTTTTTTTTTGCTTTTTAGGGCCTCATCTGTGGCATATGGAGGTTCCTGGGCTAGGGGTCAAGTGGGAGCTACAGCTGTCGGCTTACGCTACAGTCGTAGCAACGCCAGATCTGAACAGTGTCTGCGACCTACACCACAGCTCATGGCAATGCCAGGGATTGAACCCACATCCTCATGGATCCTAGTTGGGTTCATTTACTGCTGAGCCATAATGGGAACTCCTATTTTTTCTTTTTGTTGTAAGTGGGATTATTTCTTAATTTCTCTTTCCAAAATTCATTGTTGGTGTACAGAAATGTGACTGATTATTGTATATTGATTTTGTAGCCTGAAGCTTTACCAAATTTGTTTATTAGTTCTGAGATGCTTTAGAAAAATATGGGCTTTTGGTTTTTTTACATAGAAAATCATGTCATCTCTAAAGACAACTTTACTTATTTTCAGATTCAAATACCTCTTACCTGTTTTCTTGCCTGATTGCTCCGGTGAGGGTTTCTGGTATTGTGTTGAATACATGTGGTGACACTGAGAATCCTTGTTTTGTCCTGAACTTAGAGAAAAATCATTCAGCTTTTCACCACCAAGTATGTTAGCTATAGGTTTTTCTTACATAGGTTTTATTATTTTACTATACCTAATTTGTTGAGTTTTTTTAATCATAAAAAGACAAAAATTATTTTATAATCTGAATCCTTCAGCATAAGCCATTTTGGTGAAGCTAATACTTTTGGAAAATTTGTTGTGATGATGGGGATATTCTTAAGTATACAAATATTCTATGTAACTATTAACTACTGATAGGTCAAACTGTCTCACATTTTTCAAAGGGAAATTGGCCCCAATGTGTTAACAAATTATTAAAGTCCTGTTTTGGTATAGTTAAATAGTTCATGTTTTTTTTTTTTTCTAACTGAAAATTTATTTATATTTGTTGTATTGAATAGCACTCAATAAATGCGGGTCAAGGTTTTCTGCGAATACTCTGTTTCTCTGTAGATTATCTTTCAAGAGAAGAGACAGAAAGTAAGGTTTCAAAACATTTGCTATTCTTTGCCTCATGAATTTTTTTCACTTTATAAGCCAAAAACCATGATTAACCAGACTTGATAAATTAGTTTGAGTTTATGCTACCTGTTTTGGCAAGCAAAAGAATATCTGAATATAGCCATATAGTTTCCTATGGGCATACCCACCAGTATGTTTAATATGTGCTGATATAGAGAGAGGGTGTTTAAAGGCATTTGGCTGAGGCTTCCTGCTCAAAAACTATTGTATCATATGCCCTCTTCTAATTGCTAGAGAAAAAAATCTACTCTGGATTGAAATGCTCAAGAACAAACCATGTGATATAAAATCAGTGCCTCCTTTTGTTCCTAAAATCAATTGACATAAATAAATAGAAGTATTGATTCTTTCAAGGACAACCTATTCGAATTTTAGAATTATTAACATTTAAGTTACGCACTCTTTTCTCTCTCCCCCTTCACACACAAATTTGTGTGAGGATCATTTTGAACTAGTTTTACTCTGTTTTATTTTATTGTTTTTGCCATTAACACTATCACTATTAACATGAATACATTCCTTGACAGGCTGACAAGTGGCCTAGAACACACAGCTGAAATGACTTTTTCCCTTTTAATCCATGGACTCCTCTAAATCTCAGGTATGTTTGTGCAAGTGCTGTGTAAGAAATCTTTTATTATTATTTTTTTAAAGTAGAGTGTCAGAGAGGTTGAGCAGAAACATGTGGCAAATCTGACTGCCCATTTTTATGTCGCACTAGCTTTGTGGATCGGGGCGGGTCTGCCACGTTAAAGGGTCATAAAGAACAAGCACATGTTCATTTAGTTTTATGTTCACTCATTTCTATTGAATTTAATAGGTGTTCCAGGGAACCTAGAAAGTATTTTCATAGTATATTCCAATATATTAATATTAAATTTTATCATAATTTAATCTTTCATGGAGGAGCCCTTTGCTTTAGCAAATCTAAGAAGTTCCTACATAGGGAGAGAAATAAAATCCTTTCAAAAGGGAGCTCTTTGGGTTCAGGTGCATAAAATTTACATATATGGTGTGTTGTATTGAATAGTTTCTCATATTTTTAAGTTTTTCACGTATAATCACATCATCAAACAGTACTTCGGGCTGTATTATCAACTGAAGGAGAGAAATGAGACACATACTGGGAGAGTAACTGGAACAAGTTTATCTTCAAGTTTATACTCCCGCCAGCCATATGAGTAATTCAGTTTCTTCTCATCCTTGCCAGCATTCGGTGTTGTCACTAATTTCTACGTTAACCACTTTTGATGCATCTATAGGTATCTTACTTTTAATTTGCATTCCCTTAATGGCTATTGATGCTGAATATTTTTTCATGTCCTAATTTTCTATTTGCGTTTCCTCTTTCTTGAAATATATGTTTATGTCTTTTGCCACTTTCTAATTGGCTTGTTTATTATTTTACTATTGTGCTCTGAGAGTTCTTTATATATTTAGATCCTAGTCCCTTGCTGGTTATGGATTCACAGTTTTTTTTTTTTTTTTCTCTCTGTCAGTAGCTCATTGTATTCATTTCTTATGGTTACTGTAACAATTACCACAGGCTTCGTGGCTTTACACAAATTTATCCTGTTCTCAAGTCTGAAATGTGTCTCACTGGGCTAAAATGAAGGTATCAGCAGGGTTGTGTTCCTTTCTGAAGGCTATGGGGAAGAATTCTTTTATTTACCTTTTATAGGTTTTGGGGCTACTCCCATTCACTGGCTCATCGACCTCTTCTATTTTCACAGTCAATAGGCTGACTGAGGCTTTCTCACAATGTCTTCTGACACTTTTCTGCTTCCTTCTTCCATTTTTAAAAGATACTATCTTTATATTAAAATCAGTTAACCTTAATTCCATTTGAAATTTGATTTTCCCTTGCCAAGTAATGTATACATCCAAAGGCTTTGGAGATTAGGAAATAAACATTTTGGAAGATGATTGCTTTGCCTACTACAATTTTCTTATTTTCCAACCTTTCAAAGTTTACCTTTGCAGGGTAAAAAAGAAAACTTAATTTTGATGAAGTCCAAGTTATTGTTTTTTCCTTTTACTGATTCTGTGCTTTATGTGTCATTTTGAATTCTTTGCCTAACTCTAGAAGATCCTAGGTTTTTTAAAATATTTTTTAAGAGATTTTAGTTTTACAGTTTAGAATTAAACTTTTGATTCATTTTGAGTTAACTTTTTCATAAAGTGTGAGATTTAGATAGATGTTCATTTATATTTCTCATGAATGTCCAGTTAATCAAACATCATTTTTTGGAAACACTATCATTTTAATGACTTGCTTTTGCAAATTTGTCAGAAATGTGTTGGGCATATTTATTTAAGTCTCTTTCTTTGCTTTTTTCAGTTGATTTATATGTCTATCTGCCTGCCAATACCACACAATCTTGATTATTGTAGCCTTACAATGAAACAACAAGAGACAGTATGATTTCTCCCACTTTGTTTCCTTATAAAAATTGTTTTAGATATTGTGTAGCCTATGTTTTTCCTTGTACGTTTTAGAATAAGATTGTCTCAGCATATGTTGTAGAAATTTTTATAGAAATTGAATTGATGTAAACATTTAGATTAATTTAGAGAAAATTGACATCTTTACCAGACTGAGTCTCCAAATTCATGATTATGTCTTCTCCGTTTATTTAGGATTTCTTTGATTTCTTTCACCCAGCGTTTTTATAATTTTTAGCAGGAAAGTCCTATTCATGTTTTGCTAAATTTATAGCTAAGTATTTTATTTCTTGAGCGAGTGTAAATAATATTTTATTCCATTTATTTTCCCACATGTTCATTGTTATATAGAAATGCAAATGAGTTCGTGTATTGATCTTATACCCTGCAAATTTGCTGAACTCACTTATTAATCTAGGTGTTTTCGTTTGCTTTATTTTGATAGCTTCTTTAAGATATGTATAAACAATCATATCATTTACACAGAAGTACATCATTAATTCTTCTTTTCCAATTTAGATTCTTTCCTTTTCTTGCTTGCAGCAATGGCTAGAACGTCTCATGATAGGTAAATAAGACAAAGGAGTAGACATTCTTGCCTTGTCTTCAGTCTTAGAAGAAATACATTCGTTCTTTCATCATTAATTGTTTTGTAGATATTCTTCATCACATTTAAGTGGTTTCTCTTTTCCTAACTGGAGAATTTGGTGTGCTGAATTTTACCAATACTTTTTCTTAATCATTTGCTATGTTCATATGATTTCTCTTCTTCAGTCTATTAATAAGTAGATTGCATGGACTGACACTCAAATTCTGAAGCAGGCTTACCTACCTAGAATAAATTCTGCTTGCTTATATGTATAGTTCTTCTCATGCATTGCAGAAATAATTTTGCTGATATTGTGCTAAGGATTTTTGTATCTAAATTCATGATATGTATTAATCTATAGTTTTATTCTTAGAACTATCTTTGACTGGTTTCAGTATTAGAGTAACACTAGTCTCATAAAGATGACTTGGGAAGTATTCTCTCCTTTCCTATTTTTTGGAATGTGTTGTGAAAAAAATAATTCTTTATTAATTGCTCAGTAAAATCCAGTGATTCACTCTGGGCCTGCATATTTCTTTCTCTGTAACTTTTTTTTTCAGAAGGTTTTATTTTATTATTATTATTATTTTGGCCATGCCCATGACATGGGGAAGTTCCTGGGCCAGGGACTGAACCCATACCACAGCAGCAACAATGCTGGATACTTAATCCTCTGAGCCACCAGGGAACTCCTTTTTCTGTAACTTTTAAATCATGATTTCAATTTCTTTAGTGGTAATCGGATAATTCACATTGTCCATTTCATCTGTTGTGTTTGGTTGTATGTGGTTTTCTAGAACTTGGTCTGTGGCTTCAAAGTTATCAAATTTATGAGTATAAAATTGTTGGCTTTTTTCCCTGCCATCCCTTAAATGATCACATACCCACTGTATTAATTTTGATATGACTTTTTTGTCTTCTTTATTTTTATCTTTCTCATATTGCAATAGTTTAGTCTATTGCATTCATTTTTTTTCTGGGAATTAGCTTTTGATTCATTAAAATTCTCCATTGGTTTCTTATTTTCAATTTCATTTGTTTTCTTCATGTGTCTGTATGATTTCCTCCCGTCTGCCTGTTTTGGGTTTATTTTCTTTTCCGTTTTTAGTTTCTTGTGGCAGAAACTTAGATTATTGGTATGAGACATTTTCGTTGTTTTAAAATAGCAGTGTTCAATGCTATAATTTATCTCAGTACTGCTTTAGCTGCTTCCTGCATATTTTAATATGTGTTTTCATTTTTATACAATTATATGTATTTTCTATTTATTGCCTTTGAGAATGTGTATTTTACCCATGGTTTATTTAAAAGTCTGTCATTTTTATTTACAAGTGTTTGGAGATTTTCCACTTGTCTTTCTGTTATTGATTTTTAGCTGATTCCATTTTTGATTAGAGAAAATACTCTACATGATTTCAATTCCTTTAAATTTATTGTGAGAGCTGTTTTATGAACCAGGATTTGGTCCTTCTTATTGAACATTCATTCCATGTCCTTGAAAAAAAAAATTGTGTTATTCTGTTGTTTGAAGTATCTTGTGTGTGCATATATATATATATCCATATATATATGGGCTAGATCCTCTTTCTTAATTTTGTTGTTTATTTCTTCTATAGCCTTACCTATTTCTGTCTAGTATTTCTATCAATTCTTCACAATCGGATGTTAAAGTCTCCGACTATATTGGTGGCTTTTCCTGCTTCTTCTGTCAACTATTTAGTTTTTCTTTCATTTACTCTGAAGTTCTTTTGTGTATGTCTGTAGACATTTTTGATTATTTTTCTTTGTTGCACTGTTTCTTTTTAGTGTTGGATAATCTTTCTTTTTTCATCTATTTTCTTTATTCTGGGGTTTACATTTTCTCTAATATTAACCTTATTTATTTGTATTATATTATATATTATATTTATTTATACTATATTAACCTTATATTTTATTTTTTGATAGCTGTTTTCACGGTTTCCCTTTTTCTATCCCTTTCCTTTCAATACATATATGCTATTGTATTTAAGGTAAGATTTTTTTATAGGAACATATACTTAAATATTGTTTGGTTTTCTTATCCATGCAGCCAATCTTTATTGTAAAATGAATGTTATTATACCATTTGTTTTAGTATAATTATTGACATAAGACTTAATTTACCATTTTGTTATTTTTTTATTTATTTTCTCTGTGTTCCTTTTTCTGTTTTCTTAACTATCTGTTTGTTGCCTGAATATTTTTTAGGATTAATTTTTATTCATTTAGTGTTTTGATTATATCAATTTGTATAGTTTTCTTACTGGTTGCATTTGGGCCCTCCATAAAAACAACCGATAGGATGTGCATGTGGTTTGTGTGAAATAAAGAACATCCATGTACAAAAAAACATACAGCTAACTTTCTACTTAAGAGTGAAATCTTGAATGCATTCCCTGTGAGGTGGAAAATGAAGCAAGAAAATGGGAGAGAGAGAGAGAAGAGAGAGGGAGAAGGGGAGACATACAAAGCTAAGAAAGGCATGTGCCCAGAATAAATAAAACAATTCTCAAAATTCAACAATTAACAAACAACCCAACAGAAAATGGAGAAAATATTTGGACAGACACTTCATCAAAGAAGCTCTCTGCATGGCAAATAGCCATGTGAAGAAATGGTCATGACACTATTCATTAGGAAAATGTAAATTAAAAGCATAATGGAATAACACTGCACACCTATTTAGAACAACAACAAAAACTGCGTTTATTTATGGGTTCTTAATCCTGTTTCAATGGCCTATATGTCTGTTTTTGTTCTACTACCATGCTGTTTTGATTACTGTATCTTTGTAATGTATCCTGAAGTCAGGGAGCCTGATTCCTCCAGTTCTGCTCATTTTTCTAAAGATTGCTTTAGGATTATTATTTGTTCTAGTTCTGTGAAAAGTGCCACTGGTATTTTGAAAGAGATTTTATTGAATCTGTGGACTGCCTTGGGTAGGATAGTGATTTTGACAATGTTGATTCTTCCATTCCAAGAACGTGGCATATCTTTCAACCTGTTTGTGTCGTCTTCAGTTTCTTTCATCAGCATGTTACAGTTCTCAGAGTATAAGTTTTTGCCTCCTTATGTAGGTTTATCCCTAGGTATTTTATTCTTTTTGGGGTGATGGTAAATGAGATTGTTTCCTTAAATTCTCTACCTTTTGTTGTTGGTGTACAGCAATGCAAGACAATTCTATGTATTAAAGCTGTATCCTACAACTTTACCAAATTTGTTGTTGAGCTTTAGTTTTCTGGTAGCAAATTTAGGACTTTCTATGTATAGTATCATGTCATCTGTAGAGAGTGACCGTTTTATTTCTTCTTTTCCAATTTGGATTACTTTTATTGCTTTTTCTTCTCTGATTGCTGTGGCTAGGACTCCCAAAACTGTACTGAATAAAATTGATGAGAATGGGGATCCTTGTCTTGTTATTTTGAAATAATTGTAATTGGAAAGTAACATTTAAAGTTGTATGAAAAATAATTTTAAAATATAAAAAAACTTTGATGTTCATGCAGCCTAAACCTGTTTCATCGATTACTTTTAGTATACATATGTCTCTAAGTATATTTGTAAAGTAGTTTGAAAATAACCCCAAAGATATATTTTTGAAATGTGGCGACTAACTATGGTGATAATTAAGACAATTAATTTGATGTTGTTGAAATACTTAGGTGAAACTTGTACTTATGTTTAATAGTTATATTTTATTGAATAGGTGAATTGGGCATCAACTTTGCCATTCAATCAAAGAAAAAAGATCAGAGTAAATTTAAAAGGGAGAGCCTCT
Organism: Catagonus wagneri; assembly: GCA_004024745.2. Classification (NCBI taxonomy): domain Eukaryota; kingdom Metazoa; phylum Chordata; class Mammalia; order Artiodactyla; family Tayassuidae; genus Catagonus; species Catagonus wagneri. Next base: position 5,969,478 of record PVHT020003144.1, on the reverse strand, counting down.
TGTTTCTGAAATGAATAATATACTTATATAAGATGCTCCTGTCTTGAATTTTCCAGGGAAGTTGTAACTGAAAAAGCACAACATGGAACAAAGTATATTCCTGTCCCCATCCCCCTGGATCTCCCTCATAAATGCTTCTCATCCTGGGTGCACCATCTCTCCCCTCCAATCATGAATGTGGAACGATCTGGAACAACTGTTCCCAGCCATGGTGACTTCAGGGCAGCCATGAAGTGTCAGCCACCATGACGACTATTGGAGTATGTTAAGAACTAAATAAAGACCAGGGACTGAATAAAGCACCTGGACACAGACAACTAAACATCATCTCCTTGGCTTCCTTTTTTGAAAGTTGGCATATACAGTGTATTTTTAGCAGGAAGGAATGGGATGATTTTGCTTAATGCTCGACAGCTGCTCATTAGGCAGATCGGAATGAGATAAGCAGGATGAGATACTGGGTAAAATTGCAGAGTAGGTGCCAGGAGTATTAGATTTCAAGTCGTGCTCACTCACCTTGGTTGACCTTGAGGACTTATGTTCCTCTTGCAGTCCCTGGCTTCTCCGGACTAAGAGAGTTGGGACAAAAACACTTTCTCAACATCTCAGTGGCTTTGGTCGGAATTTGTAAAGCTTTGAGGGTCTTGAAGTCACAGGTTTTCCTTAAAATCAGTGTCCCCCTCCCCCAAATATATCTCTGTGGCTATCTTGTTTAGATATGAGCTTCATGAAGTATAAAGCATGGGGGGAACATAAGAAGGAAACTGTGGATAAAAAGTCTGATTTGGTGAAAAGTCTATCTTTGGTGAGATTGCAATTTTGTTTTAATCAAATAGGCTTCAAGTGGTTATCTTGTTATTAGGTAATTCTATTTCATCTCAACCCAATAGATGTATTCAAACATGATATGCACAACCAAAGGCAAATATATATCTTGGTCAAATTAAGTAAAGGTAGCCAGTTGCAAAGTTCAATAACTTTATCGTTAACTACTGTTCAGTGTTTTTTCATCTAGTCACTTATAGCTGGAGTGATAACCCTTTTCTTTTAGGTTGAGACTCCTGAATAAAGAATGCTTTCACTTATTAAATTACTGAGGTTATCAAAAATAGATACATTTAGGTGTCAGTATTTTAAAATATTTTTGGTCCATAGCCCAGTGAGTTTCTTTTTCAAGCTCTTGATTATAAGACAATAAGAAAATGATGGGATAAAACTGCTTCTTTCAAAGAAATTACTTTACCTTCCAGAATGACAGGAATTCACAAGGGTTTTTTATTTCTTCCATAGTGGTGACGGCGGTTATTATTTCACTTTAGCTAGAGTTCCTTTTTAGTATAATGTAATACTGATAATATGGATTTGATTGTTGGAAGAAATGCATAATTTGATCTTAGTTTGTACACATATAAATCTTTAGAGTAGCTTTGTCCTCTTTCATGTTTTACTGTTTATAATGTTGATTCAAATACGTGATAGTTAAAAAAAAATTCTTGGGAGTTCTTTTGTGGCATAGCAGTTTAAGGATCTGGTGTTGTCACTGCAGTGGTTTGGGGCAATGCTCTGGTCCAGGTTTGATCCCCGGCCCAGGCACTTCCACATGCTGAGGGCATGGCAAAAGAAAAAATAAAAGAAAAACTCCTGGAAGTGAAAACATGATCTATCTACAGCCAGCTTCATCTCACTGTGCTTTGTGATGGACTCTGTTATAGCTGGTCACCTGGGGAGACATGAGGGGACTGAGCAGTCAGCTATGCTGATCCTGTGGTTTGCTGAGAATAAAGAAGCCAAGTACAGAGCCAACGTTAGCTGTCGGTTTCCACAAATAAGTTGCCTACGGTCAGCATTTATGATTCCAATGAGCCTCTGTTGCCAATGTTTGAGATGCTGTGGGCCTGTGCCAACTTTCAGCCTGAGCCTGTGCCGAGCTCATTCATGGCCTCGGTGCTTTTCTGAGCAAAGATAGGACTCCCTGTGTACATTTCCAGCACAGTGGATGACACAGTAATAAAACCATTTCTTCTTAAACCAACTGTCTTGTCATCCCCTCTAATAAAAACGTAGTGTAAAAATGTGCACACAACACCAGATACCAACTCTGTAGGTCTTTCCCCAGGGATGCTGTTCCGTTTCCCACATCCTGAGAAAGTGAAAGAGGAAAAGACTAAGAAGTACGTGTGCTGAGTGGTCAGCACACCATCAACGGATGATAACAGGGTTTGGAGAAAGTGGCACAGCCTGTGAATAAATCATAGGTCAAAGTCATTTTATCTTTAGTTTCAACGCAGGCTGTGTTCTAGTACTCAAGCCCACCAAGGGGAAATGCTTTAAAATTCCTAGCCTGGGGTCAACATGGGTAGAGGGGTTTAATATTATTTACCAACTAAGAACATTTAACGAAAATAAAGTATGTATTTTTGACAATACATTTTTTTCCTTAGGAGATGAAATGAGTTAATATTTTGGAAATATTTAAGTTTTTACTAAAATATGGAGCTTTACCTGATCTTGGTAAAGCTAATTCTTGCTGCGAACATCAAGTGCTATCATTTTCCCCACAGAAATTTGCATGGGCTATAAGCCAGCTTCTTCGTGAACAGTCACAGAGGGTGAACAGGACATAGGTAAAATGAGTTCACTGCCTTCTGCTAGGTCTAGCAGATTTTTCCTTGGACAAACACAGGCTTTACTAGCCAGTGACCACTGATGTCTGAAAACTGCCTTGCTCCCCAAGGTAAGCCCTGCACTATGTGTAAACTAAGCGACTTTGCTCTCTGGAGCACATGTGATTGGGACACAACTCTTACCTAGATTGAGTCAGTTCATTTGTTGACCAGAGGTTGATTGCACACTTTCAAGCAAGACTTCCATAGAAGAGATAACAGAGGCTGTAAGAGATGGAGTTGAATCCTGTTCCCCTTGAGTGTGGGCTGGATTAGGCAACTTTCAGCAACGAATGGCCAGTGTGATGTATGACACTAATGAGGTTAGGTTATGAAAAGCCTGTGACCTTCATCTCACATCCCCCTCCCCCGTCTCTCTCTTCCTCCCCCTCCCCCCTTCCTACTACTCTCTCAAGACTCAGATAAAAATGTCACTTCTTCAAAGAAGTCTTCCCTGATTGCCACAGACTAGGGTTATTCCCTCAATTTTGATCTCAGGAGATTTCTACCTTTCCTTTCTAAGACTTTCAGTTAATCTTGGAAAAGAGTGTTATTCCAATCTCCAGTGATTTTAGCTTCATTTTTTTTTTTTTTTTGATAGGCAGGAAAACATTTATTAGGATGGTATACTTCTAAGAAATGCAGGTGGGCAGGTGAGGAAGCTCTCTCCATTTTAGCTTCATTAACGAGGGTATCTGTCTGTGTTCCTTAACCTCTCCATAAATTACATTTAGGTCAGTGTCTGCCAAAAAGCCAACATTCAGAAAATATATGCTGACTTTAAGAATAAATGGCTAACTGAATAAACCAAGAGGTAAAGGAAACTTGACCACTCATGCTACCGAAATCTGGAGAAGACCCAGTAAGATTTTCTGAGTTCTTGAGTATCTTTTAAAATAATTCTTTTGTGCAAATATCCCCCATGTTTATAATTTGGGAAGTGTATGCTAAACTTTACATTTGAGTTTCACTGTTTCTCTGAGAGACATAGAACACTGTTGAACAATAAACTCTAAAACTGTTATCAGAGTTAATAAACCAACTGGCGAAACCGTAATGCATATGAATAGTAATATATAAAGAGTGAACTTTGGTTCTGAAAAGTGTCAAAATGCTTCAGCTTTACAAGTGTAAATAAAAATGCTTTCTGGAGTTCCCATTGTGGCTCAGCGGTAATGAACCCAACTAGTATCCACGAGGATGTGGGTTTTATCTCTGGCTTCTCTCAGTGGGCTAAGGATACAGCATTATTGTGAGTTGTGTTGTAGGCCAGCAGCTGCAGCTCCAATTCCACCCACAACCCAGGGACTTCCATATGCCACAGGTGAAACCTTAAAAAGAAAAAAAAATGTTTTCTGCTTTTCAGATATTATAGCAAAAACAACAAATATATTTGAGCACCTTAAAAATTTCTATGGGGCTACAAGTAAAATAATTAAAATTTAAGAAAACACATATGTAAAGTATTATTGTTGTTATATTTAAAGAATTCTTACAAATCAATGAGGCAAATTATTTATTAGAAATAATGAAAAAAGAGACAACACAAAAATATAAAGTATATATAATCTTTGAATGAAAAAAACGGTACATTCTGGTTGATAATAGCAAAGACTTGGAAATTTATATATACAAAGGTCTATATCTAATACATCTATATCTTTAAAAAGGCATTTAAAAAATCTTCCTAAAACAAAATTCTATTCAGAAAACAAAATTGAGACTATAAATTTATATTTGTTAACAAGAATGTGTGTGTTTATAGATACACATTCCAACACACATATCTTAACATGATTCGATGAAAAAAAGGAAGTTTACAATATATGGATATTATAATAATTTTCATAAAAATGTGTGTGTATATATCTAGAGAAACAGGTTAGTGTGGGGATTATGTTTGGATGACGAAATTCTATATTATTACTTGAGTTAGATATTGTTCTAAATTGTTTATGATGCATATTTATTTTGTTTACAATCAGAAAAAAAGCTAGATTATTTTGGAAAGTTAAACCAAAATTCAACTTTAAGGATCTTTTTTTTTTTTTGATTTTTAGAGCCACACCTGTGGCATACGGAAATTCCCAGGCTAAGGGTCAGACCTACACTGCCAGCCTATGCCCCAGTCACAGCAATGCCAGATCCTTGCCACATCTTCGAAGTACAACATAGCTCACTGCAACGCTGGATCCTTAACCCACTGAGTGAAGCCGGTGATCGAACCAGCATCCTCATGGATCCTTAGTTGAGTTCATCAACCAATGAGCCACACAGGGAACTCGCCCTGTGCTAACTTTTAATAATATAATCCTGCATTCCTTATGCAACTATCAAAGTTAAAATTTAGAATTTTAAAGCTTCCTGAAACTCATCCATCACATTAGTAAGGAAAATTGCGATAGGCCTTATATCCCAAATGAAAATTAAAGCCATCTGCTAATTCCACAGCATGCTTCACCTAAGTGTTTTGCAAAATCTTGTAACTTGAGTAAAAACAAGCAAAGAAGCCAAACAAGGCCTCAGATCTTCTTTAATCTTCGGCTGAGCACCATGCAGTGGGGACCATGCCATCAACAGAGGGAAATCTTTCGCTGAAGGGGCTTCTTCCCAAAATAAATGGTCTTGTTTGTCCCTGAATGTTGTTTCAGTTTCCTAATGATGAGCAAATGAGCTGAGCTCCTTTAGTGGGTCAGAGGAAGACCATTAAAGCACTGTTTTATCTTTCTTTTGCCACAAATTTTCTGCTGAACCCTAAGGGCCAAATTTAGAAATGTAGATATAACAGATGTGCTCGTAAAATTGAATGCGTACCTGTGCTGCTTACCAAAAACCTCCCCAATGTTTCCCACTGCACACGGTTCTGATTTCCTAGTGCTGCCTATAAAGGTCCCAGAAGGCAAAGACACTTCTCTGTCTTCTAAGCAGGCTGACAGCCCTGGCTTTGAGAATGTTCTCCATGAGGCCTTTGCAAATTAGCCCAAGTTGCATTATGTCAGCTTCAGAAGAAATCAAAACACCAAAACAAAACGTACATAAATTGATAAGAAACTGTAGAGCAGCAAATGAGATACAAGAATTTTATCTCCTCATTCGTATATTCCTGTCTCCCTGTCTTTAAACATATGTTTGCACGTGCTGTGTATTGATAGATTAACATATAAAATTACAACATTGCGTTTGTAACACTGTAGTTAAGGTTGTCTGCACATTTATGTTTCTGAGGTTTTATATCTGAACCATAAACATCCTCACTGGCCTGTAACTTTGGCACAGAGTGAAAAACTAGAAGCTTCTTCATCTTTCTTCTAAAGATGGAACAAATTTCACAGGAATGCTTAGATCTTTGTAAATGTTTTTTAGTTGACCTAATAAAAACATCAGTTTTAAAAATTAACCTCTAAAGATCTATACAGTAAAATTACTAACAATCGGATTTCGCATTGTGTCTCAGCAGAAACAAATCTGACTAGCATCCATGAAGAGGCAGGTTTGATCCCTGGCCTCGCTCAGTGGGTTAAAGATCCTGCGTTGCTGTAAGCTGTGGTGTAGGTTGCAGATACAGCTTGGATCCAGCATTACTGTGGCTGTGGCTACAGCTCTGATTTGACCCCTAGCCTGGGAACTTCCATAAGCTGTGGGTGCAGCCCTTAAAAAAAAAAAGAGGTAAAATTACTAACAATGATTTCAAACAGAAAACAAACAGCAAACGTATGTTCTACATTAGGAAGAATGGAGTATGTTCTTTTAAATCTAATATTTTTCAAAATTTTATGATCATTTGACTAAAAAAATACGTAAATGGCATTTCAAATTAAACACTTAAACAAATCCAAAACACCCTAAGAAATGTACTTAACTTTTGGTAAGATAATTAAAAATTGTATGTGACATTAACTGACTTAATATTGCTTTCTAAATGAAGCTAATAAAATGATTATGAGGACAGTTAAAGTGTATATTCACACTAAATTTTTAAAATATTATTTTAGAGGAAAAACGTTTATCAGAACTATTGAGTGTTGATGGTATTTTGAAACTGAGTTCAATATTCTGCTTTGAAGTAAACACTTCAAAATACTTATACATTTGGAAAGTAAATAAAACTTCAAAAGTCAAATTTATTTACTGGTTAGATTATTTCTTGTACATTATTGAAATTATCATTATTCCTGTGGTGGTTCTGGGCACTGATTATTTTACCCAAGTTGCTTGCTTGTTTGCATAAATCTTGCTTTCTTTTATTAGAAAAATGTGTTCTAAAAATTCAGTCTTGGCGTTCCTGTTGTGGCTCAGCATGTTATGAACCCAGCCAGTATCCATGAGGATGCAGGTTTGATCCCTGGCCTTGCTCAGTGAGTTAACGATCTGGCATTGCCATGAGCTGCAGTGTGGGTGACACGGCTCAGATCCCACTTTGCTGTGGCTGGGCGTAGGCCTACAGGTGAAGCTCCGATTTGACCCCTAGCCTGGGAATTTCCATATACTGAAGGTGCAGCCCTAAAAAGCAAAATAAATAAATAAATAAATTAATTAATTAATTAAATAAAAAAATAAAAATAAAAAGTTTTAAAAAGAAAATTAAATCTCTCTCTAAAAATAATAGGTTAAATACAAGGCAAGTGCTTTTCAAATCACATAAAATTCTTATTTATGACTTAAGAATATCTTTAAGTCCTTTTTAAATGCTTTCCAAACATTCTCAAAAAAACCCTTTCTTTTATATGTTTTAAATTTTGGAAGTGAGATAAATGTGTATGTTTCGGCATGTCGGCTGCAGGTTTATTCACAATCAGCAGCAAAACCTGTGGAATAAATCCCCTTTATGGTCCACAACTTCAAAAGTTCAGATTGGGAAATAAATGGGTGAAATACTTTGGGGGTTTGCACACTGAATTTGAAAAATCCATCATGGTAGCTGGTAATGCTAATGGGTTCAGTTACACCTATGTACATATACAGGCATATCAGAGCACAGAGGATGAAAGACACGAGCGTTTCACGAGACTCTAACTTTTGACTTATAACACCAGTGTTGCTAAGTTAGGCATGTATGGGGAGTCCCCGTTGTGGCTCAGAGAAATGAATCTGACTAGCATCCACGAGGAGTCACGTTCGATCCCTGGCCTCGCTCAGTGGGTTAAGGATCCGGCGTTGCCGTGAGCTGCGGTGCAGGTTGCAGACATGGCTCGGATCCTGCATTGCTGTGGCTGTGGTGTAGGCTGGCAGCGGTAGCTCTCATTCGACCCCAAAAGGGAACCTCCATATGCTACAGGTGCGGCCCTAAAAAAAAAAAAAAGAAAAAAAAAGAAAAAATTATGTACTTATATCCAGAGGCTCTGTTTTCTTGTGCTGCTGTTTCCTGGGAGTTGTGAAGTTAGGTGGGCACCCCTGCCCCGGAGCCTCCAGTGTGTACGATTTAGGTAACTCCACATCCATCACCACTCACGACGTTCAGCGTCTGGACCAGCTCACACTTCACTGCCTAGTACCAAATGCTTCACTTCCTCATTCCCTGTGGGCTGGACCAAAATAAGTCCCTCCCCTTTTAAGTGGGAAAGCTAGTGATGGGTCTGAACCAAGAAGAACCAAGGAATCTACTATAGGCAGAGTTGATATTACTCAAAACTGTGGACTTATTCTTTATTTCATATTCTATAAAATATACATTTCAAAATCCTACTGTCTTTCTTAGGATTTAAACAGGTCCCTCTCCCCCACCCCACATCAAAGTAGCACATTAAGATTCCCAACTTATTTGTATCCTGAAGTTTTCAAAGGCAAAAGTAGATAGTTACTGAAGTTTTCATTCCTCTTCTTAGAGTGAGGAGGCATTTCGGAGAAGGAGAGATTTCTTTAATAAATGTAGTATGCCTTGAATTATAGAAAATAATGATTATTGTTTATTTTTTCTACCCATTCTTCCGTACCAGAATGAAAGGTAGAGAAAGGTTCTATCTATAATGTTCAACATGGTCTTTGGCATACAAACCCACCGATTGTAAATGAATAAGTGAATGCAGGACAGAATGAATAAATGCATCAGTGAGCTATCGTTCTTTAGGAGGTAGATGGTTCTTTACGTATTAGTCTCTTGCAAATATTCCTGAGGTGCATTGCTTCTGGGAGACTGGAAAACTCAGCAATATGTGTGTGCTACTCTGTGTGCATCACCGACTCTTGTCGGCGTATGCGCTTGTCACCATCCTAGCTGGGTAGTACAGAGGGAATGGTATCCACGTAATCGTCGTTTATTTACTAGCCTGGTCCTGGATATGATTCAAACTTAAATCCATTGGACCCAGAGTGTTGCATATCTATTCATTTAAACCAATAATTGGAGATCTGCCCCAAGTGTGGGATATTATATCTACCATAAAATATTTTTGGTTTTATCATTCTTCCTGAGAAAGAGGACACTTGGCTAATATCCTATTATTTTCACAGAGTCTTCAGGCCTTTGGCCACAATTCCCATCTTGCAGCTGGAAATGCTGAGGTCATTTGATGGTAGGTGACGTGTGCCATAGCTATTGGGTCACATCTTAATATGATGTCTCTTATGTAGAAAATCTATCACCTGTTATTCGTGTGGTTTATTTTCTCTCACATCACTGCTGAATTTGAAGTGGCCTCCTAACTGGTCACTGGCTTTTCCTGATCTCTCTAACTCCTGGGTGTCCCACCTGTTGACAACAAACCCTGGTCCTTAGAGCACTGTTCATATTTAATTTATTATGTACATATTACATATATATCTCACATTCCTTAATAGCTATATACATATATAATGTGAAGTATTATTGCATACTTAAAGTATTATTCAAACATCAAGTATCATAACACTGTCAGTGTTCCTTGATGCCAAATGATGTGGCTTTGCAACCCAGATCTTAACTTAATTCAGCCACACACATACCCCTTTTATAGTCTAATCTCCCATCCTTCTTGTGCATGTCTTCTACTGCTGGCAAATCTGTCTGGGCCCTTCCACCATCTTGAATTTACCATTGGCATTTACAAAGACTAATGACAGAGTCTACATTTTTTTTTAGCCCATCTGTACCTAAAAGTGGCCTTACATGCAAGTGGCAAACATAGCAGTTATTAAGAAGAGGATTTTATTTGCCCTCTAAGGGGCATTCAGTCTTAATTGCATTCTCCAGGGTAAAAAAAAAAAGCAGAGCAATTAATATTGTTCACAACCCAGTCTAATAGCTGCATTTTTTTTTTCCTTTTTAGGACACTCCCAGGCCAGGGATTGAATCCATGCTGCAGCTGGATCCGTAATCCACTGTGCTACAATAGGACCTCCAATATTTGCATCTTTTTTTTTCTCCCCTCACCCCAGGGCCACACCTGCAGCATAAAGAGGTTCCCAGGCTAAGGGTCCAATCGGAGCTACAGCTGCCGGCCTACACCACAGCAACAGCAACACCAGATCTGAGCCGCGTCTTTGACCTACATTACACCACAGCTCACGGCAACGCCAGATCCTTAACTCACTGAGCGAGGCCAGGGATTGAACCCGCATCCTCACGGATGTTAGTCACATTCATTTCCATTGAGCCATGACGGAAACTCCAATAGTCGCGTCTTTTTATTGAATATGGACAGAACTCAATATAGACTGAATCACTAATCATGTTTGCCATTCAAGGCAAACTGGAGAAGATCCTACGAAAGCAAACCACTGGATGAGACTCTCAGACTGGGTCTTTTCTGATGGTGCCTCTTTCCCCAGATGCAGGAGACAGCAGCTCTGCTGCCCACACGGGGCTGCTCGTCTGGTAAGGGAAAATGCCAGACCTAGTAGAGGAAAGAAGAATGTGTTTTTAAAGGAATTTTAGATGCCTTATAATAAATCTGGATGTGCTTAAAAAGTCCCCGAGGAATTTTAAAAAGTCTGGATGTGTTTTCTCAAATAACTATTTAGAGCATATTAGAGTTTTTTAATTGCACTGGGGACTTTTCAAAGCATATCAGGACAAAACAGTAGAGTATAGGCCCCAATATGCTAATTAATAGATAGCTAGACCCCTGAAATAAACCTGCAACACTCCATTAATCAGGCAGTAATTGAATTGGCACAACGCTTTTGTGCAAACTACATGATAATTGAAAAACCAAACCTGGCAGCAGTGAGGGTGAGGTTCTCCACAATGGCGTCTAACGGGCACCTTGGTTGCTGTCGTCGGTGGGCAGTCGGCTCTTCTGCCAGCGAGGTTTGCACGGGGAAAAAGCTGGCTGCTCTCTGAGTCCGGTGTCACTCTGTCCCCTGCTGCGATGGTCTCTCAGGCGTACCGCGCCCAGTGGTCACGAGCCTACGGAAATACACGTAATGGCTGATACGCTTTTCTCTGTTACCTAAAGACATCTGCCAATTAATGTGATTATAAAATAATAGTGAGGAACAGATGTTTCATTTGCTAATTTTATATCTGACTGTTTGAAAGCTAGCTACCTGGGGAGTTAACTGGCAAATACTACTTTGCTTCCAAAAAAAGAAACTATGCGTGCGTTTTCCCACACAGCCGATGTGGTGTAATTCTGGATATCGGTTGTCTATAGTAAGAGCTCAGTGAGAGGGAGACTTATGGATTCTAAATGTAGAGAATAAAAATAACATTTTAAGTCTTTTGACAACAAACAGAATATTAAGCATACTGCTGTTTAAAAAAAAAAGAGCTGTGGTAATAAAGAGTTTTGCTTGTAATACCATGATGACAATGGGTGGAAAAAAAATCAGATAAAATGAAGATTGACATGAGTTTTCCATTTAGAACTTTAAAACAAATCTGATTGAAAAACTTGAAGATCTGGTGTGCTTAACTATGGGAGCCAAGTGCAAAGAATGTGAAATCACGGGAAAAGAGTTTCCTTGTGGAGCAGCAGATTAAGGATCTGGCCTTGTGGGTCTTCCCCGGTGGTTCAGTGGGTTAAGGGTCTAGTGTTGTCCCAGCAGTGGCTCAGGTTGCTGCTGGGGCACAGGTTCAATCCCTGGCTTGGAATTTTCCCCATATCCAATGTGCAGCCAGAGAGAGAGAGAGAGGAGAGAGAGAGAAACAGAATTGAAATCATGGGGGAAAGACTGAGCTTTGGGAATGTAGAGAGAGAGAGATTTTAAGAAATAGAGGAATTTTTAAAAAATTTAAATAATTTAAATAATATTTTCATTCTAATTTAATCATTTTCTTCTCCAGTGAAGGTACTTGGCATGTTGTGTGAAATATACCTAAGCTGGTGTTTCTTAGTCTAGGCTCTTGCCTGAATCAGAACCTTCCCACCATTGTGGCCCCTGGCTATGTCCTAAGAGGCTGGTTCTGGGTGGGACTTTCTTTTTCTGATCATGTTATTAAAGGAGTTTTTGTTGTTGTTATTATTATTATTTTTTCCATTGGCCTCACCCAGGGCATATGGAAGTTTCTGGGCCAGGGACTGAATCTGAGCCCCAGATGTGGCAACACCAGATCATTTAACCCATGGGCCTGGGGACAGGGATCAAACCTGTACCTCCGCAGTGGCCAGAGCTGAGGCAGCTGGATTCCTACCCCACTGTGCCGCGGCAGGAGTTCCTGTTTACATTTTTATTATTTGTCTCTCACTGCAAGAAAGTGTCTTCTGTGAGAATAGGAACTTTGGTTGTCTTTTTCCCTGCTGTACTCCCATTGCCTAGGACAATGCTCAATAAATACTCGTGAAATGGATTAAAAAAAAATGTTTCTGCTAACAGCATATGCTTGCAGTCTGTGCAACGGTGGAGGAGATACCAGCTCAGTGGTAGACACGAACTAAGATCCTGGGTCTTTTCCAAGTGTTTTCAGAAACAAAGAAATCAATAACCACCCCTAAAGTTACCATTTCTTTTTCTAGGAAAAAAAAAAAGGAGAGAGGGGGAAAAAAAAGAAAAGAAACAATTTTTAACACAAGTCTACATGAACCAACTTTGACTACATGGAAACAGATATATGATATGAAAGCCAGTCTTTTTTTTTAGGTAACTTACATATTTGCAAAAATCTTCTTTTACATTTTTTGATAACAGCAATCGGTTTTAAATATACAACCAGTATACATTCCAAAATGTATATTAGAAAATGCAGGTACACAAGAAAAATAAAGCTAAAAAGGAATACACAGAAACTTAAATTTTTTTTGTTATGATTGAAACTCCCTGCTCATGATGCTATGTGACTAAACTCTCTTAATTCTTTTCACATGTCCTTGAAATATTTTCTTTTTCTTCTGGGACCTTTTTATTCCACTTAAATCTTAAATATAAGATAATCAGTCAAAGTCGTGTATTTAAAAAACATTCAGTGGTTCCCAAATTCCATTAAAATTTGTGCCATTTAACAGATCATAAAATGCTCCCCATGATTCTACCTTTGCTTAGCGCTCCAGCCTTATCTCTTTTAATTCTCCTTAATCTCCAGCATTTAAGTCATTTATTGGGTCCTCTACACACAGCTGGGTGTTTTACCCTTCTGGCATTTCTCCAATTGTTCAGTCTATTTTAGAGCAAAAATAAAATGCAAATCAATAAACTTCTGGTTCAGGGGCTGCCGAATTTTTCCATAAAGGGCCAGGGAAGTAGTAAATAGTTTAGTCATTGCAGGCTCTGTAGTCTTTTTTGCAACTACTCAGCTATGCTGCTAAAGTGAAAGATGAGATGAAAAGAAATTAAAGGGCCTAGCTGTATACCTTTAAGGCTTTATTTATTGACACTGAAATGTGAATTTCATGTCATTTTCAAATGTCATGAAATACGATTCCTGTTTCGAGTTTTTCCAACCTTTTTAAAGGGTAAAAATATTCTTAGCTCATGGGCCATTTGAGCCTGACAAGGGCCAGATCTGACCCAAAGACCATAGAGAGCCACTCTCTTGTTCAGGAATACCGAACTGTCCCTAACTCCTTCTTTTTTTGACTTGCTTAGAATTGATAGCTGTCTTCACCTAGAGTTTCTAGAGATTCTCACTCTGCATAGAATCTGGATGTCCTGAAGGCACTGGCAACTCTGGCTTTGTTGCTACGGGTCCTCCTTGAGTGTCAAAGTCACGAACTGCTTTAGAAGCTATAAATGACTTTATTTTTTGATACCCTTTCCTGTCCTGGCTTTCCCAATGGGTGGCTTCTGTCTTGCTTTTTTTTTTTTTAATTTTATTTATATTTTTCCATTAAACCCAGCTGCACAGCGTGGTGACAGGGTTACACATACATATATGGATTCATCACAAGTGGTCAGACATAGTTCCCAGTGCTTCTTAAGATATTTCCAGAAGTCAGTATTAACCAGCATACATTCTACATCATTCTCTCTTAGGTTACTCTATGCTACTCCATGAAGCCATTGTTTCTTCCCTCTCAGCTAAAGACTAGGGGTTGCATGTGGAGAGAAAGAAATCGAACCTTAGCCTTATAAATTCAAAGATAAGCTCTTCTCTTTCTATGCCTGCTTAAAATTAATAGAGAATTTCAACTCAAAAAAAAAAAACCCACTCATAATAATAGTTATAAATAAATATAAACAGTTGCCTACTATTTCTTTAAAAAAATTTTCAGTTACTTATTCTTATCCTACTTTCCTTGGATAAACATACCACCTTCGTTTTATTGGCTGAATAATAGCAGCTCTCTCCTGCTTACTCTTTCTTCTGGATCTTCCTCCAGATCCTTGCTCAAGATTCCAAAATCCTAACAAACCTTCATCTCCATCCTACCATCCTTCAAACCATCATCCTATTTAACTCTTTCCCTTCGTGTCTAACCTATTTAAAAAGATGTTATATGTCTTTTGTCACCAGCTCTTCCAGTTACTGTTGCTGCATAACAAACCTCCCTAGAACCTACTATCTTGAAACCAGAGTCTTTTATTTTGTTCATGGACTTGTGACTTGGACAGGGTTCTACGGGGACATCTCATCTCTAGGGGAAACTGGAATGGTGGCTGGAGGATCTTTTTTGAAAGCTTCCATGTGGTCTGGAAGTTGGAGTTTGGGTTTTGGGCGTGATGTGCAGCATGATGTCTGGATGTCAAGAACAGTCATCCAAAGGACAGGGAGTGGCACTTCCAGGTTCTTAAGGAGGACAGAACTTTACTACTGCTACGTTCTACTGGTCAGCAAGTCACAGAGCACAGACCGACTCGAGGAAACATAGATTCATAGATTCCAGCTTTGACGGGAAGAGTGCCAAAGAATTTAAACTCTCTCAAAACTCCTTTATCAGTAACATTAACTTCCAGGTTATCAGGTTTCAGAGTTTTGCTTCAGTATTTCTTCTAAGAGACCTCTCTTTGGGTCTCCTTTTTCTCTGTATTCTCATTTCCTTTGGCACCTGGGACACTGTTTGTTCTTTATCCTCTTTTGTTTGTTTGTTTGCTTGTTTTCCTTTTTTGGCGTATGGAACTCTCAGGCCAGGGATCAGATCTAAGCCGCAGTTGTGAACTATGGGCTCTGCAGCTGCAGCAATGCTAGACCCTTTAACCCAGAGTGCAGTCCAGGGAATCCATCCTGTGTCCTGGCCCTGCAGAGATGCCTCCCATCCCCTTGCTCCACAGTGGGAACTCCTCTTTATCCTCTTTTAAACTTTGATTTGATTCTCTATCTGATAATTTCTCTTTCTTTTCTTATTCATGCATCTTAAATATTGGAAATCTCCCGGGCTCAGTCTTCCATCTCCTGTGCTTCTTTCTAGGTGTTCTTATTGAACTCCATAGCACCAATTAACATCTATACTCTACTGACACTTACTCATGTTTTAAATTCCATCCATTTTGCTCTGCCCCAGAACTCCTTTGCTAGTTGTGCCATGCACTGCAAATATTCATATTAAATACGAAAATTACACAGTGCCACATGCTGGCTGTGCTTTTTGCTTCTTGAACATTCCCCATCCTTGAATAACTCTGTGCCTTTACTCATACTGTGTTCCATGCCCAGCATGCCTTTTGCTCACTTGGGTGAACTCCTATTCATTCTCCAAAATCCAGCTGAAAATTGTGTGTATGGAGAAATCTCTCTGACTCTCAGGTAGAGTAAACTGCTTCGAGTGGGTACATGAAACACCTTGTTCTTGGAATGTGTGAGAGATGATTTCAGTTGCAATTCAGTGGGGTTATAACCTTCAGCTCTATTCATTGTTGCTCAGCTTCTGTTCATTTATTGTTCATGCAGCTTAACTGAAGGGCTAAACGACTTCTTAAACTTAAAAGAAGTTGTGGATTATACATTTTCAGAAAAATTCCGGTATGTCTGAATCTAAGGGAGTCAATTACTTTGTCATTTCCTTACTTGTGTGAAACTATAACTGGAGTTTTGTATTTGTTTCATTTGGGTAGGGGTGGTGAGTTAACTTTTAAGATGTGGGACAAATTAAGATAGCCAGAACAGACTTATGGAGACACTACTATTCCCCAATTTGTCTTCAGCTAATTTTTGAGAAATATGGAATGTTTCACCTGTGACTTTTTCACCTCGGAACATTTACAATTAAAAGTAAAACTGATAAACATATGGCTTTTTTTTAATCCCCTGAACAAAGGAGAATTAACTTATCAAGTTGTGCTGCACAGAGATCTTAAACAAAAGTGCTGGCCAATATTTTGAAAACTCTAAATATATGACTTAGATCTTTAATGCCACATTCAAATAACATTAGCTAGGAGATGGCTAGGAGACCCAATGACTGGTATGGTCCCATAATGTTTCAGAAGAAGCTGCAGTTCTTTTATTCAAAAGACAAAGAAACCTACACGGGTCTTTTTCAACAAGCAGTTTCATCCTGTTAGGCAGTTTGAACTTCCAGGCTTATACAAAGAAACTCTATACTTACTTAGAGTTGGCCTGTTTAAAAAAAATAAAAAAAATTTAGTAACACATTGGGGAATATTTTCTTGAGCTATCTTATTTCTTCTAATCATTGTCCCTCCTTCACTGGAGAATTTCCCATTATTCAGCAACATATGGATGAAACATTTTTTTCAGTAATCATGTCTGAACAAAGTAATTGTTCTCTCATTAACCAATTATTCTTCAAGATCCAATGGAACGGGCATATTTGCTAAGACAATTTACTTCAATAAATCCTATGGAATCAGATCTCTCACATATCTCAGGTTCAAATGCTTTAATTCTAAAATCACACTGGAGATAACAGAAATGGTTAAAACTGGGTCTTTAGATGGGGAGAAAGATAAAAGGGTGAACATGTCTGTTTATGCGTAGAAATTCTTAATCTGTCCAGCTCCAAGGCACTTCTTTTTCTATTTTGTCTCCTGTTTCATCCAAAGTTTGGGATTTATTTCAGATCTTCTACTTTTTAGAAGAGACTGGGTATACGGCTTGGCCAAAGAAATGAAGGCTGTGTGCTATCTAGGTCCAGACGTGTTTTCCAGAAGGTTCCAACACAGTGGTCAGGAAAGGTAAATGACCTCAGGATTTCAGTGCTCTCTTATTTCTGAATGATAGCTAGAAGCACTGGGGAAAGGAGGAAACATTTGCAGGATGTCGTTGACACAGGGCAGGGAAAGAGGGGAGTCTTGTAGTTGTTTGCATTTTTTTTTCTTTCACTCTATGATATTTTGCTGGTGTTTCACTCCATGGTATCTGTGTGAATTTTTTTATCCCATCATATGCTGATGTGATTTACTTTGATGCAAGAGCTCACCTCCATTCTCACTTTTTTTTTTTTTTTTTTTTTTTTTTTTTTTTTTTTTTTTTTTTTTTTTTTTTTTTTTTTTTTTTTTTTTTTTGCTTTTTAGAGCCACAGGTGCAGCATATGTAAATTGCACCAGGCTAGGGGTGGAATCATAGTTACAGCTGCCAGATTATGCCATAGCCACAGAAATGCTGGATCTGATGCGTCTGCGACCTACACCGCAGCTCATGGTGATGCTAGATCCTTAACCCACTGAGCGAGACCAGGGCTTGAACCCGCATCCTCATGGATCCTATTTGGGTTCATTAACCACTGAGCCACAGTGGGAACTCCCACCCCCATTCTCTTTTTATGTCTCTTTGTGATTGACTTTGTGAGGGTGAATTCTGGAGATTCTGCTTTGCAGTTTCTGGCTGTATACATCAGAATCCACACCAAGAGAATTCTGAGTTTCCTGCCATAGTCATTTAAGGCATGTCAAACATTTTCAAACGAAGGCCTAACATAGTAGAAATCATTAAAGCAAAGCCCGAGAAGAACATTTTTTAAGTTCCGGTTTTCACTCCAGTTAATCAACATAATACTTGAGTCACCGCAAACCAAACATTAAAAGCTTCTAAGGTCTTGGTCTTTCCCTGAAGTTAACTGGTTATAGAAAAGTAAGCTAAAACTGTATCTTCTCTCAGTACCCCAGTTTTCTTTCTTGTAAAATGAGTTCTGCTACAAGGTTCTGTGATTCTTTTTGAGCCAGTGCAGTTTTGCACTAATGCAGTTTTGGCCAAATTCTAAAGCAGCAATTAGGACAGATCTGCCAACCTCAGAGTAACAGTAACAAAATGTACAATCCCTTCCATTTAAACTTTACCTCCTCACAAGTGGGAAAGACACACCAAAACTGCACAGCAGTATCAATATACAATACTTTACATAATTGTTTAAATGATCTCATATCCCTAGGCTGGTTTATCCATTATCAACAGGGTGATGTTTTTACTTTCAGTAACTTTTTTAAAAAGTTTCTTGTCCTCGCTGTTCAACATCACAAACTAATCTCACACTTAAGTCGTTAATGGCTGTCGGTACAGTATCCTGCACGGGGTGGACTGGGATGACAGCTGTCACTGCAGCAGGATACGGTTTTTATAATAGTTTTATGATTCACCCTTTGAGATGAAGATTTGGACACCTGATCCCAGCCTGTGATTTTCTCCCTGTAATTTTCAGAATGGGTAAAACCAAATAACAGACTCCAGGACTCCTAGTTCTTATGCCAAGAGTTTCAGACATGATATTGGTGGGAAGTGAACGCCGTATTCACCTTTTTTTTTTTTTAATTGTATATGCTGATCCTTTTCATTTGTGAGTGCTGGTTGATGATGGGAGTCTGGTGAAGGCTGACTCTCCTTCAAGGTCACGGCAAAGCCATCGTTCTCTCCCCGTTTCACTTTCGCGTCATTGCGGAGGTGTATACCGATGTCGTGTCAGGTAGCGTCAGCACTTTTCATGACAAGTATGTCACCTGTAAAGATTCTATTCAACAGTATACGGAGCACATGCTCTTTAAATTCGCAAATACCTTTAAAAATATTTTGCTTATCCATAATGACAATTCCAACGCATGTAAGAAGGGATACAAGCAAGACTGAATTTTTCTGTGGTTTAAGGTTGACAATATACAAGCCAATTTCTTGCATTTAGCAGATCGAAGAGGGAGAGTCAGTTCCTCCCCTGACATTTCGTGTTCACCTAAGTTTTGGCTTTGATCAAACAGAGTAACTTGGGGCTCTGAGAAGTTTGTCCACAACCCAGGTTCAGAGTAACTCCTCTGTCCACACCTGAAACTGAGCTGCTATACACAAGCCTCCCTCTTCGCTTCTAAGTTCCCTGAAAAATCAGACTAGTGACTGGATTGTCTTGGCTGGCTGGCACTGATGGGAGAGGCTAATCAGAGGTAAGATTAAAAAAAAAGGGTGGCGTTTGTTATTTTGTGGGGGATGATCAACCTTGTGCCTTCAGTGTCCTACCAAAGAAAACAGACACTTGCTTTGTGGAGTTTCTTTAGGAGCGGTTTTACTTAAGAAGTAGAACCCCAGCCTGCATGCTCTGTGTCAAGGACACAAGGCACCCAACGGATGCAATGAAGGGGGCAGCTCCCCAAATCCCCCAAGCTGTACTCGCAATTCAGGGACTTTAAGCTGATGGAAGAGGTGTTCTAACTCTGAGCAAAAGCGGGGGAAGAAAAAAAAGAATTAAACTAAGTTCATGTGTTTCTTGGAGGCTAACCAGGACTCCGGAAGGCAAAAATCCTCAGCCTCCTTTCACTCAGCAGGAGACATTCTGGGATGAGATCTTCTTGCTATGCAGGCAGCCGAGTTTGAAATGGTCCTGATGAAAGAAAGATCTGTGCGGGAGACAGCAGGGATGGGGAGTGGTGGGGACCTACTTTCTGTATTTGGGAAAGGGGTGGGGATAAGAAGCTTAAGGAAAAATCAGAAGTTAATAATACAATATTGGGAGAAAATAGAGCCATATTAGCAATTTTAGCAGAAGTGACAACAGATGTTATAATGGTCTGGGTATCAGATTATGCAAATTAAAAGGAGGGGACTTGCAGTAATAGAGCCTCTACACCACAACCCCTGCAGTCCTGTGGACTTCAATGGCAAAATGATAAGAAACACTGCTGGGAGCTAAAATGATCCCCGAATTTAATGGATCCCTTATGAAAAGTAATGTTAAAATGGAGGATATCGATGGACCATTCATAACATTATTTAGGAAAACAAAAGTAGAGATTGCATAATGTGAATCTGATTTTTGATTTCTCCTTGAAAAAATTCTAAGGCACTTGTGAACCGCAGAAATAAAACAATTGTGAATCTGTCCCGTGAATTTAACCACATGAGAGGAAATGTTGAATGGTAGGGCTCGGTCCTCCATATAATTCATAACAAATTTTAGCGACAGTACTCCCAATTTAGAAAGTTTCCATACTGTCGCCACAATGGGGGCAGTGGGTTTATGGCGGAAACAACTTGGGTTTGAGAGTCCAGGTAGCCAGGTTTTCATTCCACCTGAACTGGCTGTGGACCTTTGGCGTGTTGCTTCACCAGGCTGACTTCACTCATAGCTTCTTCAGAAAGTCACCGTAAGGATACCTGACATCACCAAGTTGCTAGAAGGATACATCCCATAAACTTTTGAACTGCTTTAAGGGCCCGTCTCGTCACTTCTGCTCTGAACAGATGTAGAAGGAATTGACATTTCCTCGATAAATATTTTCTACCTTGTTCTTGGATCTCCGCTCCTGGTGTCTTAATGAAATCTTGGGTAGATTTCTTAACTTTGATATTACTTTGCCTGTTAAAACACTGGCTTATATATTTAGTCTGAAATTTGATTGAACTCTGTTCCTCATCGCAAACGCTGAGATGAAGCTGAAGTTTTTGGTGTTGTTCTTCCTGTTAGTTAATGCTGCTCCTCTGGCTCCTACAACAGATCCTTGACACCCTCTGTGCCAGACATCTGAGGAGGGTCCGTGCGTAGTTCTCTGGAGGGGGCACTTCTGTACTGGACAGGTCCTGCGAGGGAGGCACTGTTTGGCATGTCCCAACCCTCCTGCGGCCCTAGGACCTGAAGCCTTTCGGGTGAAATACTAGAAAGATGGCTCAAGTCAATCCACCATCTAGGATGGTTAAACCCTTTGAGCCAAAGGCTCCATAAATGCGTTGCTTTGTCAGCCTGTGGGAGCACAAGCTACTTTTTATAAATCATTTAGTCTTGAAGTTGAGAACGTAGGAGAAATCATGGAAACATTATTTGGAATGCAAAGACTCATAAGAAATACAAATGTACCAGGTATCAATATATGAAGAAGAAACCAAGTTTTTGTTTTTATTTTTAAATGATTATATTATCATTCTAAAGATTTATGACTTCTGAGTTTTCCTGAATAATAATTAAATATTTATCTTCTTGAAACAAAAGTGAAAGATGTACAGGAATGGATGAAAACATTGGGGGGTCGCTGAGATAGTGTATTTTTATGGGGACCTTGTTTGAACAGCAGCCCATCTCAGCCTGTCCCTGTCTTTATTTAGAGCATCTGTCCAAGTCAAGGCAGGGCCTTAAAGAGAAGAGGCTCCAGGTCACTAACTACACTATTAATAAAAAAGAAATCTATCTATCATCTCTCATGTATATATCCACTATCATCTATATATCTATCCGTCTATCATCTATGTATTGTCTATTTATCTATCTACCTATCTACTCACTACCCATCTATTTAATATCTATTATTATTATTATGTATCATCTAAATTCTAATCAGGATGTATCCGAGTTGCATTCTCCTGCATGAAAACTGCTGGTGTTCTGAAAGGAAGTTAATTTGAGAATGTGAGCTTAAGGGCCACCATTAAGGGTGACCCGGTGTTTGGCCTTCTAGAGTTTTACAAACTGCCCCTTAAAACCACCCTGCAGTAATGAAGGCGGAAGAACAGCTGCACTGGCTCTGGTCTTCCATGCATCAGAAGTTGTCTTGTGAGCATCCTGGCCTCCTCGACTTTTGCAGTTCAAATGCCTGAGCGCCCAGAGAGGCTCTGATGCCGAGGCACTGGGGGCGGGGTGGGGACAGCGGCCACATTTGTTGAGAGCTGGTCTGAGCAACTTCCGATGTAAGTGGGACTGAGAGGGTTTGACAGTGGGTACCCGGTAGTGTATTCTGCGGTGACACACACCAGTCTTTTATAGGATGCTATCCCATTTCTTCGTCGCCCAGCCGTGATTAAAGAAATCTTAACTATGCAATGGGGCCAGAAGACGCTAGCTGTTGTCCTTCTATTTTCTATGACTCCTGAGATTGGGAAAATAAGACAGCATTCATCACTGTCTCAAATGCCTGGCTGGACCTTCTCAGTCAGTTATTTTTGAGTTAAAATACATTGCCAAAATAAGCCATACAGAACATTTCAGTGAGAAAAGAGAAGACGTTATTAAAATTAACTTATTCAAATTACTCAAATTTCAGAGCATGTTGAGGTCAGTGGGGAGGGTTTTCCAGTCAGTTGAATTCATATTAAGTTTTGATTTCCAAATAGAAATTCTCTGAGTGTGTGTGTGTGTATACATACATATGCATTAGTGTATAATATATGTGTGTGAGTATTTAGAAAATATATAGAGATACAGCATATGTAAATGTATGTATGCATATACACACACAAATGTATATATTTACATATATATAGATACACACACACACACATATATATATACACACAGATATTTTTTCCTCAAAAGGGGTGCCTCAACTCTATAAAAAGCACAAACAGAATGTAAACTTAAGGCATATTTTATAGGTTAAGATACAGAGATTTTAGTCTTCCTTTTAGACATAAATTTCTCCTGTGATGTTTTCTCTGATACCTAAGATTTAACATTTACCAATGTCATTTAAGCAGAAAAAAAAAAATTGAGAAACTTCTCCACTTTCACATTTTCCAGTTCCTCAATCACTGTCTTTCAAACATATTTCGTTTCATCAAGGACAGCTTGAATCTCTCTCATGCCCCCTCCTACGCCCTTATCCTTTTTCCTGCAAACTAAATGAAAGAATACATTTAATTCTTAAGAGTCCACCCATTTGTCAATAAGTTACCTGTCTCTGTCTTTCCAGATCCCACTGTCTCCTGTGCTGACCCCTTGTCCTTTAATACTTTGAGAAATATTCTGATATTTATCTAAACTTTTCTGTAATCTTCCTTTCATTTTTCGCCTTTGCTTTTCTGATCTATTTTTTACACTTGAATTCATTCTATCATCTTCCCAGTTACTTCTCTCTGCGGTGTTTCCTATTTCACATGTTCTTCTCTCTCGCCCTGGTTATTCTCTGCTTCTCTTTATTTATCCATGTTGACCTTTGTCCATTCTGAGTGCATTTACTGGTATGTGACATTCCTAACCCTTGGTGTACATTCATTTGTAATGGGATATTTTCCATTTCCCCTTTCTGGCTTTTGTAGAATTCCATTACTTCATCCCGCTGGAGTGCTCCCTCCTCTGATCACATGTATGCAAAGACTCTACCCTCTTGAAATGCAGTATTTTTTTTTTTTTTTTTTGGTAATTCAGTCTTTGGAGCCAAACCAGAATCATCGATGGGGCTGGAGTCACAATTTCATGGTCTCTGAGGAGGACAGGAGACAGGCAAGTCATGTACTTCAGTTCATCCTCCTCAGACGAGAAATGGAGTAGGACATTTAAACAAGTTTAGTTTCACCTGTCAATAGAAGGAATGTGATGACCAAGTTCATTGCCTCTATGTAATAGAACATGCTTGCGATTTGACCCCTGCACACCAGCAGTGGGCTCCTTACCAAATGCTCACGAACCCCGCTGACTCCCCACTTCCTCGCTGTGACGTCCTGCTCATGACCTGCCGCGGTGCGGCTTGACTATTTCCCTAAACTCGTTTTCCGTCTCTGGCTTTATGTGTGTTGGGGGGCTAAGCATAATTTTATTTTATGTTTTGGGTTCACAGTCGTGGCCCGTGGAAGTTCCTGGGCCAAGGATTGAACCTGAGCCACAGCAATGACAATGCCAGATCCTTAATCTGCTAGGCTACCAGTATACTCCTGTAAGTAATTTTAAAAGCAACTGGCATGAGACTTCGATAGAAATCAGATACATTTTACACCTCCACTACCATTGATTTATTGCTTTATTTAAAAAAACTGGAATTTACTCTTATTTGGGGATGTTTCTTAGGAAGTCAGCCTAAATATTATTGGTGTATCTTTCTTCCCAGCTCTGACCACTGGGCAAGTTTTTTCCCCCCTACATTCTCCTGCTAAAGTGAACTTTCTTCTGTCTCTTACAAAGAAAAACCCTTAAAAGTTGGCTTTCCTTAAGGAATCTATGAAAACTAAAGTACTAGGGCGTTTTTTTTTTTTTTTTTCAGTTTCATTTTCAGGCACAATTCCATTCTGTAGCATGTGATAGTTGTGTTTATGCATCCACAGGTAATCATTTTCCTTTTTACTAGTGATGTGTTCGTTGTCAACTGAACAATCAATGTTTGATAACTTGAAGATATTTTAGATTGAAAACTTACGAAAAAAATAAACTGACCATTTAATTTGTGTGTGTGTGCATGCACACATGCACAGCAAGTGTAAAGAAAGAATATCATATTAGACACATTATAGCTCGGTTCAAATCTGAGTTCAATCGTTTTTCAGTGGACCCATGACAACTGATCTCACCCTCTGAATCAACATGCCCATTTTTGGAGATAATTATCTGTATTCCAGTTATCTGTGGAGCCTGTACATGAAGCTAACTGCCTTTTGAGAGTTGGCTAACAAGTGATAAGTATAGTATTGAGAATATTTAATAAATACAATTAATTGTGATAGAAATTATTCATGGTTCTTCAGTTATTTCACAGATTATTTGAATAAATGACCTTGCATAATCTAACAAAAGTCTTATGAGATGAACTGCCAAACATTATAATTCTAATTTTTTAGTATTTAAAGGCAGTTTGCATCATGTAGATATCATCTTTTTTTTATTTTTTTATTTTAGGGCTGCACTCACAGCATATGGAGGTTCCCAGGCTAGAGGTCCATTCGGAACTACAGCTGCCAGCCTACACCACAGCCACAGCAACAGCAGATCTGAGCCCTGTCTGCGACCTACACCACAGCTCATGGCAACGCTGGATCTCTAACCCACTGAGGGAGGCCAGGGATTGAACCCGCAACCTTATGGTTCCTAGGTGGATTCATTTCGGCTGCGCCGCCATGGGAACTCCCTAGGTATGATCTTAAATTTAACTTTTTAGAGTTTTAAAAATAAATCTGGGAGTACAGTGGATGAACAGTATAAACCTGGAGATTTAGTGACAATATTTCTGAACTTTGAAGTGCATGACATTAATGTTTGATAATTTTGAGTATCGGATTGTATACAGGACTCCTTGGGGTGCAAGGCGTTGACACAAGGTATTTTCACATGACATACAGTATGCATAGAAACACACAAGAGGGGGTTCCTGTCGTGGCTCAGTGGTTAACAAACTCAACTAGTGTCCATGAGGACACAGGTTCAATCCCTGGCCTCGCTCAGTGGGTTAAGGATCTGAGCTACGAGCTGTGGTGTAGGTTGCAGAAGCAGTTCGGATCTGGCGTTGCGCTGGCTGTGGCATAGGCCAGCAGCTGCAGCTCTGATTCAGCCCCTAGCCTGTGGGAACCTCCATATGCTTAAGGGTGCGGCCCTAAAAAGACAAAAAAAGAAACACACAAGGCAAAATTGGCTCTTCTTAGGTTGCATCCATGGTCTTGGGACTGGGACTCACCAGCCCCGGACCAGTGGTTCTCAAAATTTAACATTTGGAGGGTAATTAAACTATAGACTCCTAGGTGCCACTCTGAGGTTTTCTGATTCTGTGGGTCTGAAATACCGCTGAGAATGCGCATCTTAACGAGTTCCCGGGTGATGCTGATCTTGCTGTACATTCAAGCAACCACCAACCACAATTAAGATACAGAACTAGGCTATTACCTCCAAGATCTTTTTTGGGGCTACCCTTTTAGAGTTGCACCCCCTTTTCTATCTCCCCACCACCCCAAACCAAAAACAAACACTGACCTGTTTTTCAATTCTACAGTTCTGTCATTTAGAGACATTTCTTTCTGTGGAATTCTATATGACCTTTAGAGATTGGATTTTTTTTTTCTTTTTTTTCACTCCACATAACGCCCCTCAAGTTCATCTGAATTTTGGATACCTCAGTAACTCAGTCTGTTTTATTACTGAGTGGTATATGATGGCGTGGATGTATCCGTTTCGCCTTCACCTGTTGAGAAATATGTTTTGACCAGTTTGGGGCTATTACAAACCAAGCTGCTATAAACAATCATGTACAGGGTTTCGTGTAGATAGAAGTTTTCAGTTTTCTGGGAAACATGCCCAGGAAGGCAATACTGGATGGTATGGTAAGTGTGTGTTTGGTTTTTTAAGCAATTTATAAACTACTGTCCTGGGTGGTCATCCACAACTCCCACCAGTGTATGAGAGATCCAGATTTTTCTGCCACATGCACAACATTTGGTTGTCACTATTTTTATTTCAGCCACTTTAATAGGTTTGTGATGATATCTCATTCTGCTCTCAATTTGCATCTCCTTGATAGCAAGCAATTTTTAACATCTTTCTTGGGCTTATCCGCCATCCCCATATCTTCCTGGTGAAAATTTCTTCATGCATTCTGCCCATTTTCTTATTGGATGGTTTATTTCTTTACCACTGAATTTTGAGATTTTTTTAAACCTATTAGCTCTTTCTCATATATGCTTTGCAAATATTATCCCCCAGATTGTAGCTTTTCCTTTTCTTTCTCAACAGTCTTTCACAGAGCAAATGTTATAAATTTTGATGAAGCCCAACTTATCAATAATTTTTTTTTTTTACTGTTGATTTCAGTATCGTGTTTAAGAATTCTTCACTGAGACATAAGACCTGAAGATTTCTCCGGTCTTTCTTCCTAAACGTTTCACAGAGTTTATTTATCTAAATTTTATATTTTACATTTAAATCTACATTCTGTGTCTATTAAGCTGTTTTTGCATCTTTGTCCAAAAGGGTTGGCTGTATTGTGTTGGGCTTTTAAATATTCTATTCTTTCCATTCATCTACCTGTAGACTGCCAACATGATAGTCTTGATTACTGTAGACATATAATGTCTTGACAGCAAATAGAATGATTTTTTTCCCTGTTTTACTTTTATTTTTCAGAATCACTTCATTTAATTCGTTTGCATTTCCATGAAAACTTGCACTCATCTTTTCAATATCTACAAAAAATCTTGCTGGGATGTTGATGAAAATTGCATTAAGATTTTTTTGGGGGGACGGGGAGTTGGAGGAAGAATCAACAGCTTTATAATGTTGAATCCTCCAGTTTCTCTCCATTCATGCACTCCTCTTTGATTTCTTTCCTCAGTATTTTGTACTTTTCAGCACTCAACTCCTGTATATCAGATTTACAACATTTATTTCAATTTATTTGTCTTCCATATGCTATTTTCTCTTACCTAGTGTGCTGGCTAGAGCTTGCAGTACTATGTTAAATAAAAGGGTGAGAGAGAATGTCCTTCCCTTGTTCCTGATCTACGGGAAAAGCATTCACTTTTTCAGGATTAACTATAGTTTTTTGGAGGTTTTTATTTTTTTTTTCCCCAGGTGAACAAAATTTCCCTCAGTTCTTAGTTTTCAAAGCATTTTTAAAAATCACGAACAGGTATTTAGTGTTGTCAAATGCCCTTTCCTCATTAAAACATTTTGCATTATTTGGTTTCCCTTCTCTAGCCTATTAATATGTGAATGATATTGACTGACTTTTGAATGTTGCAGCAGCTTCACATTCATGGAACAAATCTGGTGATATTGATCATGGTGTATATACGTTTATGTATATATTGCTGAATTCTATATGCTAACATTTAGTAATTTCTGTCTTTATTACTAATGAGAGTCTATTGATTTTGCATTTAGTATTGTCTGATATTGATATCAGAGAAATACTAGCTGCATATAATGAGCTGGGAAGTGTTTTTGAAAGAGATTATATACAATTTATGGTGATTCCTCTTTAAATATTTGATAGAATTCTCCATTGATACCATTTGGATCTGGAAATTTTAAAATTATAATTTATATTTAATTGTAAATTATAAATTATATTTCCAAATTGAATAACCCTATACAAGTTATTTTATGTTGGGGTGAATTTGTGTCATTTATGGTTTTTGAGACATTGATTCACTTCTAAGTTGTCAAATTTATGTGTTTAGCGTTGTTGGTACTGTTCTGTCACATCCTTTGGATTTCTGCAGGGTCTGTAGTGATAGCCCCTGATTCATTCTAATTATTATTGATTTGTGTCTTCTCTATTATTTTTCTTTGTCAGGCTAGCTAGTTTTGTCAGTTTTATTGATTTATTTTAAAATAGGATTTTTCACTGCATTAATTTTTCTGTATTTTCCTGTTTCAAATTTCATTCATTTCTGCAAATTTTTATTTCCTTTCTTCTGCTAGCTTTGCTTTTATTTTGTTCTATTCTTCTAGTTTCTTGATGTGGGGGCTTAAATTTTAATGTAAGACTTTTCTTGTCAGTGTTCAGTGCCATGAATTTCCCTCTTAGTACCACTTTAACAGCATCCTGCAAATTTTAATATGTTGTATTTTTACTTTTATTTTGTTAAATTACTTTAAAAATTTTTAATTTTTTTTCTTTGACCCGTGGATATTTGGTAGTATGTCATTTACTTTCCAAGTGTTTGGTGATTTACCCTTTATATTTCTGTTATTGATTTCTAGTTTGATCCCATTATAGCTAAAGGCTACACTCTGTTAAATTTGTTGAGGTACTCCGTGTCAAGTATATCGTGGTGATGAGTGGTGATTTTGAGCTCCTCTATGTCTTCTGATTTTCTGAGTTATGGAACTAACAATTGTTGATAGAGTCTTGTTGAAATCTCCAACGATAATTCTGAGTGTCTCAAATCTTCCTTTTAGTTCTATTAGTTTTTGCTTCAAATGTTTTGCAACTTTTTGTTTTATTTGTACATGTTTAGGATTGCTATGTTTTGTATTGGATTAAATTTCATAACTCTGTTTATCATTATAATTATTTATTCTTCCCTATTTAACGTTCAAAAGTTTAAATATGATATGTTGGGCATGAATTACTTTGGGTTCAATTTCTTTGGGGTTTGCTCAGCTTTTTCAATCTGTAGGTTTATGTTTCTTGCCAAATTAGGGAAATTATAAGTCATTTTTTGAAAACATTTATTTAGCCCTGCACTCTCCCCTCCTCATTTTTGTACTCCAATGATAAGAATCTTAGATCTTTCATTATAGTCTCACATGTTCCTGAGTCCTCTGTCCTCTCCATTCTGCCACTGAGACTATGCAATGAGGGCTTTTTTGGGGTTTTCTTTTGTACATCTCTTTGGTTCTTCTTTATATCTCAAATTCATTTGCTTAGATTTTCTACTTCATTTCTGAGATTTCTACTTTTTTATTTGTTTCAAGTATGTTTGCTTATTTGTTTATGATGGCTTTTTAGATCCTTGTCAGATAATTCTGATACTGTGTCATCTTGATGTTGACATTTGTTTATTGACTTTTATCATTACAGTTAATTTTTTGTATATGTATATATAATTCTTATTGTGCTTTCCCAAATAACTAAAAATGACCTAGCAATCAACTCTTTGGTATATACCTGAAAAAACAAAAACACTAATTCAAAAAGATACATGAACTCCAATGTTCATCACAGTACTGTTTATAATAATCAAGACATAGGAAGCAACCTAAAAGTCCATCAGCAGAGGAATGGGTAAAGAAAATGGGCATATACACACACACGCACACACACACACACACACACACACACACACACACACACACACGCAATGGAACACTATTTAGCCATAAAAGTAATGAAATAATGCCATTTGCAACAACATGGATGTACTTGGAGTATATTATGCTAAGTGCAATAAGTCGGACAAAGACAAAAACTGTATAATATAGTTTGTATGCTGGATCTATAAAACAAACTAGTGGATACAACAAAAAACAAGCATAGTCATATATATTGGGAATAAACATCTGGTTACCAGTGGCACAATATAGGGGTAGGGGATTAAGAGGCACAAACTATTATGTATAACACAAACTACAAAGATATATTGTACAACACAGTGAACTTAGCCAATATTTTATCATAACTATAAATGGAGTGTAAACTTAAAAAAATTGTGGATCACTGTATTGTACATTTGTAACTTATACACTATTGTACATAAGTATACATCAATTTAAAAAGAGGGTTAAAAAAAAGGAATAAAGAAAACCCAGAGAACTCACCACTATGTCATTCCCCAGACAGCAGAGTTCCTGGACAGCCTTCCTTCTTCTCTCTGACTTTTTGAGCCTTTTTATGTTTGTTTTATATTTAATGTCCAAGGTTTATAGCTGCTCTCAGTAGGGGGAGTAGGGAAAACTATATTTGCTTCACTTTCCTGCAAGAATAATTATTTTTAAAGATCTTTATTGGTCCTGTTTTAGAGTTCTGTAGCAATTGTGTGTCTTTATAATACCAAAATGCTGCATTGCTTTTTCATTTAATGAGACAATGGGGATGCCAAGTATAACATATATGAATTATAGGATTTCTCACCTTGACTCCCATGGAAATATTCAGATGCTGTGATTATCCTAACACATCTTTTGATTTTCACTCCTTTTGAATATTAGAGCACAGATCTCCTAGTTAGTCTTATCTGTGATTTAGTTTTATTTCCTGTTTCCTAGGAACACTCAATCTTTTCTATGCCAAGTAGTGCATATGTCTGCATTCTTTTATGTCTCTTTTATTTGTTTATACTGCTTAACTGCTTTCCTTTATAACGTCTAGCCTCTGGATATATTTTCTCTTGTCAGATTTTATTTTTGACCTGAATCATTTGAATTGTCTGAAAAGATTGGAAAGATATGATATCTATTTCCCTAACTAATATTATTTTTTCCCTGTCCACCCATCTGTTTATTTAGTGCGGGCTTCTGTATAGACTTGCAGCATATGCCTCCTAAAGATGTGCATGAATAACAAGTACCAAATAGGAGTAAACTGGGCTGGAAACGCTGGTCACGCAGAGTCACCCCACTTCACCATCTGAGCCTTCTCTCAGCGAACGAGAGATAGTTCCAGTCTTCTTTCTCTTTTCTCCATTTGCCAAAGTCCCTCTCTATCCAGAGTTCACACAGCTCCTGAAATTCAAGTCTGGTGCTTGAAGATATCTCACAATAAGAACACTGTGGTGGCTTGTCTGTAAATCATCAATCATTCTAACCATATTGCATACATACTCTCATGCTTTAATTTTCCATTTTTAAAAGGTTTTTGTCATCAATGCATGAGTGGTTGAAATCGTGGATCTTTTTCTCCCTCTTTCTCTGTCTTTCTTTCTCTCCATGTGTCCATTTACACATTGATTCACATTTTCTTCTCTGTTTCTATGTATACACACATATAATTACCTGTTTTCATTGTAAGTCTAATCTTCATTGAAAACAATTTTTTCTCTTCATGTCATATTACCTACTCTACAAATGACATCACTAAATGGTTTTTTAAAAGTGAAGTATACTTTATTTATAATGTTATGTTAGTTTCGGGGTTACAGCACAGTGATTCAGCTATATATATAATATATATATATAACATACTATACATGTACATATATAATAGATACATAACAATCTTTCCAGGTTATTTTCCCTTATAGGTTATTACAAAATACTGAGTGCTATATAGTACGTCCTTGTTGGCTATCTATTTTACATACAGTAGTGTGTATCTGTTAATCCCATACTTCTAATTTATCCCTCCACAGCCCAGTCCCCTTTGGTAACTGTAAGTTTGTCTTCTGTGTCCGTGGGTCTATTTCTGTTTTGTATAAAAGTTCATTTGTATCATTTTTTAAAGAT
This sequence comes from Catagonus wagneri, assembly GCA_004024745.2. Classification (NCBI taxonomy): domain Eukaryota; kingdom Metazoa; phylum Chordata; class Mammalia; order Artiodactyla; family Tayassuidae; genus Catagonus; species Catagonus wagneri. The sequence goes on along the minus strand of PVHT020003144.1, from coordinate 5,937,584 downwards.
TCCACATATGGGAGTTCCTGTTGTGGCTCAGTGGAAACGAACCTGACCAGTATACATAAGGATGTGAGTTCAATCCCGGGCCTCGCTTGGTGGGTTAAGGATGCGGCATTGCCATGAGTTGTGGTGCAGGTCGCAGATGCATTTTGGATCCTACATTGCTGTGGCTGTGGTGTAGGCTGGCAGCTACAGCTCCGACTGGACCCCTAGCCTGGGAACCTCCATATGCTGCAGGTGCAGCCCTAAAAATACAAAAAAAAAAAAAAAAGAACTGTCAACATAAAGTTCTACCAGCTGTGATTGCTAAAGCATGATGTAAGTCTACTTCAACTTTGCATCAGATTGTAGGAGGCAATGAGAATGACTGATCCTGGATGCTGATGGAGAGGAAAAGACAGAAGCTCATCGGACAGGAGGAAAGGACATGCAAGGTGGTTAAAGTTGTGTGGATATTGCATGGATATTTGTATGTTTGCTCAGAAGAGGGCCAGGAGATATATGGGGGATTTTGTGGGAATATCTTTTGCAATAGTGTTTGAGTAGATATCAGGTTTATAGCAATAAATATATACTTGTGAAAGGAAAGTGTGGTTGTTATAGGGTATTTAGTGGGTGAAGAACTGGACCCAATCACCAACTTTTTATGAAGAGTGGTAAGATCTTCCACCTGTGAAATTACTCAGCCTGATACATCTCATTCATTCAATAGCAGTTTTTCTGTCCTGATTCTAAGACAAGTACTCAGTTGTCCAGGTACTCAATCAGAAGACCTCAGACCCCTGGACAATGGCAATGCTCCATCCTGTGCTAAGAAACATACCTACCCTTATCCATCTCTTTGGTACATTTTACACCAGAGTGGTAGCAAGTATATTTATAGACAGACAAATAATACAAAGTATTTATTAGAAAGCATAGACTATTAAAATATTCCAAGTTTTTCACTTTTTGAATTATCACCTATTTCGATGATATGTCCTTTTAATTTTTGGTTCTGAACAAATTTTGTGTTTCCGTGCTAGTGTGGAAAGGTTTGTCTTTCCTCCCCCAAAAGATGGCCTGGATGCCACTAAATGTGTCATTTATAAATTATTAAAAGAACATAAATATTTAAGATCATCCAGGGCAGGGAGTATGTCCTATAAACTCTTGTGTGTGCATTTAACGTTACGTCTGATCCTGAGTTTGAAATCTTAGGGCAAGAGATCTCTCTGTTGTAGAAGAGGAAAGTACTGAACTAAACAGAAGATAAGTGATTAGAATGGAGAAGAGAAGAGTATAGTTGTTTGCTTAAGAATAATAGAATGCATAGGAAGAACTAAATGATTTCCTTAATCATTATAGTAAGCTCACCAGGTGGTGATCTGAGTTGGAAATTGTATTCTAGTTTTGGAGTTCCCATTGTGGCTCAGCAGTAACTAGCCCGACTAGGATCCATGAGGATGTGGGTTTGATCCCTGGCCTCGCTCAGTAGGTTAAGGATCTGGTGTTGCCATGACCTGAGGTGTAGGTCGCAGATGTGGCTAGGATCTGGCATTGCTGTGGTTGTAGTGTAGGCTGGCAGCTGTAGCTCTGAATGGACCCCTAGCCTGGGAACTTCCACATGTCTCTGGTGCAACCCTAGAAAACCAAAAAAAAAAAAAATCGTATTTTATTAAGTTGGTGTCAGGAGTTTTAAGGTGATAAAAACATCATGGACTGGAACTTCTCCAAATAATTCTTTTCTCATATATAGCAAGAGATATATATTATTTTCAGGACTTCTTTGTGTAAGTTGTCTTACTTGTACTTTATTTTTCACTAGTGATATGTGGTGTTTTCAATGCATTACACAGTTCTAGGAGTTTACCATAGGAATCTAATAAACACACATCCCATTTTTTTTTTCTGAAACTAGTCAATTTTCTGTCCTCCAAATACATAACTTACGAACCATATTAATATTTGGAAAAAACGAAATTAGCGCTTTATGACACAAATAAAAATGGAGGAGATGATTCTTTTTGTTTGTTTTTAGAGAAATACCTGTGGAGTTTCCCAGGCTAGGGTTCTAATCTGAGCTACGACTGCCAGCCTACACCACAGCCAGAGAAACGCTGGATCCAAGCCGCATCTGCAGCCTGTGCCAGAGCTTGAGGCAGCGTTGGATCCTTAACCCACTAAGCAAGGCCAGGGATTGAACCCACATCCTCATGGATACTAGTCAGGTTCTTAACCCATTGAGCCACAGTGGGGACTCCAAGGAAATAATTTTTTAAATAAGATTTTTCCCCTTTTCTTATAAACTAAACAGGTTATTCATAAATCTGGAAATAGCATGGAAAAATGGAAAAAGTATAACATGAGAGAAGGGGAGATGAGGAAAAAGCATAGTATGAGAGAAGAGGCCCAGTTTAACAATATAAACAACAAATGGAAGACTTTTTGAGGAGGTTCTTTGTTTATCAAATATTTCATGTTAACATGTATGTTTGAAGGAAATTATTATCACTTATTATTTTGCAAATAACATTTTTAGAAACATTCCTTGTTAAAGACTAGTCTTTAAAAGTAACAAAGGATTGAAGGCTGACTCAGATCACCAACTTACTCAAAGTTTAATGGAGCTATAAAAGTTGCGCTGGCCAACACATCCTGTGAAAGAATGATTTTAGACCAGCATCATCCATTGACAGAACTCTCTGGGCTCATGTACATTTTCAGTAATTGCTTTAACACTGTAGTCACTAGTCATCTGTGGCTATTGAGCACTTGAAATGTGTCTTATGTAACTGGAGGAGCTATTTTTTAAATAGATTTAAATCACTTAAAACTAAAAGTGGCAAGTGACAAGTGGCAATTATATTGGACAACAGAGATTTAGACAAATGTTAAGTTTTAATCCTATGCTTCAGATATTTTAAAACAAAATTTATTTCAGAGAACTATGGGAAATTCAAGAGTTAACGTTTTGTTAAAACCTCAAGCTGAGTGTCTGGTGCATAGAAATCAGTCTGTAGGTGTTACAGTTTCCCTTTCTTTCTTCTGTTATATTATATCATCACAGTCCATGCAGGTGATATTAAAAGAACATTTAAATTTGGTACTGGTTTTTAGCATGATGAGGAAGTTTGAAGTAGTGAAAAAAAAATCTTGTAAAATAGATTCTTTCAATCCCTCCGTGACACACACACAACCTATTAGAATTGCCCTTTCTATTTTTTTCTCCCCAAAGTGAGGTGGGAATGTAACCACCTTCCTCCCGTCTAGTACTGCGATTATGCTAAATTGAACCATGTGAAATTGAGATTTTAATAGTTTGAACACAGTCACAATTTAATTTAGTTCAATAGATTAATTAGGGAAAACATATTCTGGGCTGAAAGAAGGGCAAATCTCATTTTAAAGTGTAGTTATACCCTCCAGATGATTACACACTGTTACTTCCAGAAGGTATATTTTTGGGGGAAATAAATCAAAATAAAAGTGTCTACGTGAATATAATATACAAATATGTCATAACTTGCTTCCAGACTCCCACACAGATGCTGAATTGCTTACTCTCTAACAAGAATATGACCTAAAAAAAAAGTCTTTTTTTCTCCCAGTAAATATGTAGTTAAAATTTGCACAGAGTTGGTATAAATTCAAATTGGAAATCTTCTTTTATTTGGGAAGAATTTAGTCCTACCACGTACCTAGTCCTACTGTAGTCCTACCATGTACCTTACCACCTCTGCAGGCCTTGGCAGAACGCTAACAAAAACTTCCATAGCGCAACCTGCCCAATTGCTTCTTATTATGGAAAGTTCTCAAGGACCTAAGCATCTGGACCTTCAAAACTGATGATGCTTATTTAATTTTTTTTTTAAGGGTCACACTCATGGCATATGGTGGTCCCCAAGCTAGGGGTGGAAGGGGAGTTGCAGCTGCCAGCCTACACCATGGCCACAGCAATGTGGGATCTGAGACAGCTCATAGCAACACCGGATCCTTAACTCACTGAGCCAGGCCAGGGATCGAACCCGCATCCTCGTGGATACTAGTTGGGTATTTAACCTGCTGAGTTACAGCAGAAACGCCTGATGATGCTTATTTACAGATAAAATCATTTATAGACGGAGAAGACATGGAAAACATCTTAGGGGAAATAGCATGGCATTTGACTACCCATTTCAAGCAGGATAGGTGGTGGAGAGAAAAGTCTTAAAATCTGTACCTGCTGGCTTCAGATTCCTTTTTCCCTGTCTTGGTGGGTGGAAAATCCAGAACTTGCCACCCAGGGAGGGTCCAAAAGAAAATAACGGCAATGCCAGGACCTGAAGCCATGTGCCTGAAAAATGTCTTTGGGCTGCTGCTGAGAACATGGGAGGGTATTTTAGACGAGGAAAAAATAGAAAAACGAAAGTGCCGCTGCCCCAGGCTGTGAGGGGAGGTGGGAAGGCATGTTTGAAGCACGGTGGGGGCTCCTCAGGCGGAGCTGTGCCCATGAGCTGCACCCCCACTGACTGCACATATCTGGGGGCGAAAATCTGGGCTCAGCCTTCATGTGGCCAATGGAAATTGACATTTCCCATATCCCAAGGTTAGCTTAACAGTAATTAAAGCATCACATCGCACACGATTCCTCCCATTATAATTTAAGTGGATTTTATGCTATTTTAAAAACCATTCTAGTTCCCACTGTGAATAATGAATACAAATAAAGTTGAATGTCAGACCTGGAATACAAATCAAATAAGAAAACCTATGTGTATCCCCAACGTCCTCCCGCGCAATCCTCACATCTCCGGTGCTTCACTGCCGGGCCAACGGACGCATAAATGGTTGCTCTGGTTTGCATTTGATGTCAGGCCACCTCTAAGGGCCACTTGTGCTCCAAACGAGGCTGGTAAGGTACTTTCTACCCTGACCCTGAGACGTCCTTCCGGCTCCGGCTGTTTTCCACGCAGTTCATTCATCTCCCTGAGCAGCTACCTCAGGCAGGGGCCGGAGGATTTCTGAGGAGGCAGAGAGACACACCTCCCCTGAAATCACAATCTCTTTCAGACGTAACGTTTGGTGTTTATCACTGAAAGAATGGGGGTTTGCTTGATGCATTTTCGACACCTTCCGCCCACGTGCTTAGAGGTGCACGCGCCTCTCTGAGTCCCTAGGAGGGGTGGTGCACGGTTACTCTCCCCTTCAGACGTGGATGTGATGCGGTGGAGCCGCTGACTCTCAGCAGCACAACAGACGGTTTAACCAGCCCATCTTGTTCATCTCATTGCAGTCCATGAAATAGAAAGAGGAATTGGAAACACAGCTTCACGTGATCCGGCTGGAAGGATAGTGCCCAAAAGGTTGCAACCTCTTAATTCCACGTATAAGTGCAAGAGGGGCACAGATCTGGGGGTGTGCTGCCTTTTACCCTGGATATGGAAGATGCAGAAACCCAGGGGACAAGCCTGTAGTCCTGGCGTCACTCACCTTAATGAGAAAAGCCCAGTCATAGGGAGTTGTTTATACATTTTTTTTATTATTATTATTACTAGACTGAAGAGCATTAATATTGTCATACAGATGGTCACCTATGCTGGAAGCTTATGAAAGTTCTCCAAATTGTGGAAAGGTTATTCTAAATTTAGGAAAGCATCAACTCCCTAATGCTAAAGGTGGAGCCGTGCTGCTAAACATATTAGTATTTCTTAATTCAAACACCTGTTCTGCCCGTACGATACATAAAAAAGCTCTTATTTATTGCTTGCGTCTCCAGTTCAGATTTAATCTCACTATAAATTCATCTCATGTTAATTTATGTGCAAACAAAGACACACACATTTTAAATATCCGAAATGCTGGAAATAAACTTATTTTTAATTTTGTGCTTGTTTTCCATTTGTCAACCAGCAAATGAAAGGACTGAATAAATCATGCACTAATTGCCAGCGGTGCTAAATTTAGTGTGAGATCTGGAATCCTTTTGATCAAAACCGCTGAATATGAAATCACCCTCAGCTCTCTAGGCAACTTTATCCGCCTTTCTATTCTCCATCTGTCAGTCACCTGGGAATTTGTGAACTATTCCATATGTCAGGCTTGTCAATCACAATGGGATGTGGGAACTGTCTGCCTACTGCATAGGAATTCTTGTTAAAAAATTAATCTGCATTTAACTAGTAGTTCTAGATTTTGAATACCATATTGTTTGGTGATTTGGAAATCTTTCTCTCTATATAAGGTTAATGGAAATACATTTTGCTTAAATGATATAGATCAAAAGTCTCTTCCTGTAAAGAACATTTACAAATGTGTGACTCTTAACACATATATTGCATGTTATAAATAGTCCATGGCATAGAAATACATTTTACTTAAATAATACGGATAAAGAGTTTCTTCTTTTAAAGAACATTTACAGTGTGTGACTCTTAACACATATGTGGTGTCTATAGTCAGTGGTACATACATGCACAGTGTAACACTTTGAATAGAATACCCCTTCTATGGAAACACCCACTGACAGCAACCTATCTTAAACACTGGCATTCTAAATATATAAAAATTAAAAAGTGATAAACACGCATTGTGATCTCACTGTTTTGAGATCCACAAATATACCAAGATAGTTCTTACCAAAAAATCTTTTTACCAGAGGTGCTTTATTTTATTTTATTTTATTTTTGCCTTTTTGTCATTTTAGGGCCGCACCCGCGGCATGTGGAGGTTCCCAGGCTAGGGGTCTAATCGGAGCTGTAGCCACTGGCCTTCGCCACAGGCACAGCAACGCGGGATCCGAGCCGCGTCTGCAACCTACAGCACAGCTCACGGCAGCACCAGATCCTTAACCCACTGAGCAAGGCCAGGGATCGAACCCGCAACCTCATGGTTCCTAGTCGGATTCGTTAACCACTGTGCCACAACGGGAACTCCCAGAGGTGCTTTATTTTAAACTTAAACAAATCTAAAGTATTCAGATGTCTCATTTAAATACAGATGCTAGGAAAATTGTATCCATCGCAACTTCATTGCCTCGTTCCTGGAAAAGAGAGGAAGATACAGAAACCCTGAAAAACAAAGGTACATGTAGAATGTTTAACTATAAAGCTCCTTCAATTTGAAATGTTTATATATTACATATTTTAATGCCATTCACTTCTGATAGAATGTGAGATGAAATAAAGCAGAGGTAAGGAAATATTAGAACAAGATCAAAACAACATCAAGGAAAAACAATAATAATGTTCGAAATGCAAATTAATGCGCAGATCTTATGTGAACTGAGACACGTTCCTTAACTTTTTGGTGCCAGAATTTCCACATCTGTAATATATGAATTGTGAATAGCTATTAATCCATAAAGTCCTGGGAAAAATGAAATAATCTATGTAAAGCATTTAAGAAAATGCCAGGGAGAGAGAAAGCACCAAGTACATGTTACCCATTGCAACATCAAGGTCAGTATCCATTCCAGACAGTTTGCAAGAGAGAATTTAATCCAGGGATTAAATTCAGAGATGCTGGAATAGCTGAAAATGCTGAAACCATTTGCCACAATGCACACCTGGAATTCAATCATTTTCTCTCACATTTAAATGTCCTTCAGAGCTTTCCCACTGTTCTCAAGAAGAAATCTTCAAATGGGCTGCAAAGCCTGGAGAGCAAAAGTCAGGTTTGTTCTCCAGTTATTATTGGAGGCTATGCTTCTTTCAAGTCTATACCTTTTCTTGTCTTCTGAAGTGCGCTGCTTGCTCCCACAGGACTTATACCCATGGGAGCTCGTTTCCACATTCCCTTGACCTGGGTGTTCTGTAGATTTCTGTCCAAGGGTCACCCTGTGAGCTTCCTGCTTTGCCTGTGCCCTTAAAGCCCCCGTGCTTCTTCCAGTGCAATGTAACCAACCACTCAACTCATTTGGGTTGCAAATGAATCTGTCCTTCTCCCCTTTGATTGGACGTTGATTTGAGAGATGTTTGATTAATGTTCATCTGTCCCTCTAGAGTGTAATTCCATGAGGTTAGGGACTCGGTCTGATTTGCTTCTTGCTGGGCCCAGTAATGGGCACATAAGAGGTGGCCGGGCCATATCGGTAGAAGGAACAGCCTGCATTATTGGGTGAATGATCACAATGATAAATAATAAAGAAATGGTTATCTGCGCATGTAAGTGCCAATGTCCTAACTGAAATAACTAAGCAACCAAATAATATTTCATAGCTTCAATAAAAATAAATTTCAAAATAGGTATAATTGATTTCAAATAAACTTAATAAACGTAATTACATCTCACTTAGACAAAATCTCCACGACCCTGTGGACATTTTTCTAATTTCCTCAGGGAGCAACACCTTTAGTATCCCACCAAAGTCATTTTCTACATATATCTCATACTTTCTACTTTGTAATGAATTTCGGCTTACATGTGCAGCCTCCTTTAAAAGCTGATAGCTCTTTTATTACCCAACTTGAGTCTTTTTCTCGTTTATTTTTCTCCCGCCTAGCATAGTGCCTAAGACATACTAGGTTGTCATTACAGTTTGTTTAGCAAAATTATTTATTGTGTTCAGAGCATTGCTGGTTCTTTGTGGCTGCTTAGCTCAGATGTTTATAAACTGCTCTTGTTTCATTGATTCCAGGGAAGTAGTTGGACTAATTCTACATTGTCACAGACTGAATATTCAAGCCTCTTTTTCTTGGGCATTCATCATAAAAATGCATTCCATTAGTATCAGTAAGAACCAGAGGATAGCATGCGGTCATTTCAAAGCAAATTCTTCATTACACTAGGAAAATAAATAATGCAGGGACAGGAACAGAGAGAGTGAAAGAGGAAAGGAGAAAGGAAGAATGACAGGAAGGAAGGGAAGGAAATAAAGGAAGAAGGGAAGGAAGGAATGAACAAATGGACGAATGATCAAAAAAGGGAGGAAAAATGGAGAAAGAAAGGAAGGAAGAAAGAAAAGAAGAAAGAAGAAAAGGAGGAAACAAAATGTATTTTCTCATAAGGATTCTTTCATTCTTAAATAGGATCTAAAACATCTTGTAATCTTACTTTTAAAAGAAAAAGTGATTTCATTTAGTGAAAGTTTGCAACACTAGGTGACCCAAAACATTGTCTAGGAGTTCCCGTCGTGGCTCACTGGTTAACGAGTCCGACTAGGAACCTTGAGTTTGCGGGTTCGATCCCTGGCCTTACTCAGTGGGTTAAGGATCCGGCGTTGCCGTGAGCTGTGGTGTAGGTTGCAGATGTGACTTGGATCCCATGTTGCTGTGGCTGTGGCGAAGGCCGGTGGCTACAGCTCCTGTTAGAACCCTAGCCTGGGAACCTCCATATACGGTGGCTGCGGCCCTAGATAAGGCAAAAAAACAAAACAAAACAAAATCATTGTCTAGTGACATATGAATACAGCTCTTAAAAATTTATGTTACATATCTCAAATATATTTGCCTATGTGTAATCAACTTACGTCTAAGAAGATAGAGAAAGGGGGAGAGGATTTTTGAAGGAAAACAAGAAGACAACACCATCATAAAACTGCAAACCACAATAACTGAGTTCAAGATACAGAAAACAATATATGATTAATTACTTTTCAACAAGGGAGCCAAGACTATACAATGGGGAAAGAAAAGTCTTCAATAAATGGCATTAAGAAAACTGGATTGCCACATGACAAAGAATGAAACTGCACCACTGTCTTATACCATTCACAAAAATCCATTCAAATTGATCAAAGACTTAAATATAAGACCTGAAGTTACAAAATTTTTGGAAGAAAACATAGGGGTAAACTCTTCAGTATTGGTCTTGGCAATGATTTTTGGATTTGACACCATAAGCAAATGCAACAGAAGCAAAAATAAGCAAGTAGGAGTACATCAAACTAATGAGCTTCTGTTCATCAAGAGAAACCATCAACAAAATGAAAAGGCAACCTATGGAATGGGTGAAAACATTTGCTAACCACATATCTGATGAAAGATTAATATTCAAAATATACAAAAATCCATATAACTCAATAAAAGCAACAGTGATCAAAACCCAAATAACCCAATTAAAAATGAGAAAAATATCTGAATAGAAAATTTTCCAGAGGAGACATACAAATGGCCAGTAGATATATGAAAAGGTGCTCAGTATCACTGATTATTAGGGAAATGCAAATTAAACATACAATGAGATATCACCTCATAACTGTCAAGATGGCTTTTATCAAAAAGATAGCAGATAGCAAGTGTTGACTGGGATATGGAGAGAAGGGAATTTTTGCACACTGTTGGTGAAGTATTAAACTAGTATAGCCAGTATGGAAAACAACATAAAGTTTCCTCCAGAATTAAAGATAGAACTACCATATGATCCAGCAACCCCACCGTTGGGTATACATACAAATAAAAGAAACAATTGCCTCAAAGAAATGTCTGTACTCCCAAGTTTATTGCAGTGTTATTCACATTAGCCAAGGTATGGAAACTATCTATATGTCTGTCAATGGATGAATGGATCAAGAAACTGTGACTATATACATAATGGAATATTATTCGGCCTTAAAAAAGAATAACATCTTTTCATTTGCAACAACATGGCTGGTCTTGGAGAGCATTATGCTAAGTGAAATAAGCCTGCAGAAAACAACAAAATCATAAAATAATTAGTAATAAATTTAACCAAGGAGACAGAAGACTTGAGCTTTGGAAACTATAAACTATTACTGAGGAAAACTAAAGAAGATAAACAAATGGAAAGACATTCCATGTTCATGAATAGTAAAAACATTTTTTAGATGTAGGTATTGCCCAAGGAAATTTACAGGCTCAACTCAATCATTATCAAAACCACAATTGTATTTTCTGGTGGAAGTAGAAAAACTGTCCTAAATTTCTTATAGAATCTCAAGGGACTGAACATAGTCAAAACAATCTTGAAAAAAAAATTGGAGGAGTCATACCTCATGGTTTCAAGATTTACTTCAAAGCTTCTATAGTTAATCCAGTGTAATTCCAGCAAAGTACAGACACATGGACAAACGAAACAAGATAGAAATCTCAGAAATAAATATTTGGATATTTAGTCAATTGTTATTTGGAAAGGATGCCAAGACCATTCAGTGGGGAAAGGAAAGGCTTTTCAATAAATGATGCTGGGAAAACCAGCTATTCAGTTGTAAAAGAATGACGCTGGAACAATACCTTCGACCATGTACAAAAATTAACAAAAATGGAGCAAAGATTTATATGTTAAACAAAAATATAAAATTCTTAGAAGAAAGCATAGGGAAAAAAACTTTATGGTATTGGAGCTGGGAATGACTTTATGGGTATGACACCAAAAGCACAAGTAACAAAAATATCAAATAGGTAAATTGGACTTTATTCAAACTAGAACTGTTGTGTATCAACAGTATGTTGTGTATGAAGTGAGCGAAAAAGACAACCCATAGACTGGGCAAAAATATTTGTAGATCGTGTATCAAATAAGGAATTAAATTTCAGAATGTATAGAGATCTCCCAAAACTCAATAACAACAAACAAAGTAATTTAAGAAATGAGCAAAGTACTCGAGCAGACATTTCTTCAAAAAGGAGGTATCATGGAGTTCCCATCGTGGCTCAGTGGTTAATGAATCCAACAAAGAACCATGAGGTTGCGGGTTCGATCCCTGGCCTTGCTCAGTGGGTTTAGGATCCGGCGTTGCCGTGAGCTGTGGTGTAGGTCGCAGACGCGGTTTGGATCCCGCGTTGCTGTGGCTGTGGCGAAGGCCGGCAGCTATAGCTCCTGTTAGACCCCTAGCCTGGGAACCTCCAAATGCCACGGTGCGGCTCTAGATAAAGGCAAAAAGACAAAAAAAAAAAAAAAAAAAAAAGGAGGTATCGAGAATAAGTAAACTCATAGGGACAGAAAGTAGAGTAGAGATTATTAGGGGCTGGGGGAGAAGAGAATGAAGAGTTATTTAATGGGTACAGTGTTTCTGTTTGGAATGATAAAAAAAATTCTGGAAATACTGGTGATAGCTACTAAACATTATGAATATATTTAATACCACTGAATGATATACCTTAAAAATAGTTAAAATGGTACATTGCATGTAATATATGCTTTACCAGAATTTTTAAAAAAGAGAAACAAATGTTAGTAAATACAAAGAATTTGAGAGAATTCATTACTAGCTGACCTGTATCTATTAGCAAGAAATACTAAAGGAAACTCTGCAGACTTAAAAAATGAAATTAGGGCTTGACTCAAATATATAGGAAAAAAAGAAGGTGATCGATCAGAAACAGTAACATGTGGGTAAATATAAAATTGTGTGTATAAAGTTTTTATAGCTACATATGGATGTATATACCCCTTTTCACTAAACAAAATATCATATACAGCCACAATTACGTTATTATCCTGTGGGTTTTATAACAAATATAGATGTAATCTATATTCATTATATAGCAATAGCACAAAAGGCTGGGCAACAGGGCTATATTGCAACAGCATTGCTATATTTTATCAGAATTAATGCTAATGTAAAGTAGATTTGGGGACATTAAGTAATGTAATTCTGGAAACAACCACTAAGAAAATAAATGAATATGTAGTTAAAACATCAACAAAAGAATTAAAAACTACATGAATATACCTCTCTAACACATGAAGAAAGCATTAAAAGAGAAGCAGAAATAAAAAAGAGATGAGACAAATAGGAAACAAATAGTAAAAATGTAGAAGTAAATTGAACTGTATCTATAATTACATTAAATGAGAGTGGAGTAAACAGTTTGATCAAAAGGCAGAATTTTTAGACTGGGCACAGAGTAAAACACAACTAAATGCTATATACAAGACACACTTTAGTTTCAGAGAAGCTTAGGGAGCCTTGCCCCATAAAACCATGGATTCTAAGTTTATCTGCCATAAGGATTCCTTTACCTAGGGACAATTTGCTAAGGTTGTTCTCAATATAATATGTTTTCTAGAGGAAATGTACGTATTCCAGTTGGCAAGTATAGACCGGTTCACTCTTTCTTTTTTTCCCCCAGAGTCACCCAGGAAAAAGAGTGACTACTAGATCACAGCCCAACTGCTTTAACTCCTTTTCTCTCCATGTGACAAATTGTTCTTGGATATATAGTTGAGTGTAACTGCCTGCAGAGAAGCTTAACTTTGAAATGACTTTCTATTCAATTAAATACTTCCTATTAATATTTTATAGAACTTTGTTCTATAAGCCTCCTATTTTTCAGATAATTATTTATTCCTTGGCTTCCGTTTTGGTCATTTGATCTTTGACTAGTGTTATCTGTATTTTTCAAATACTTACTATCTAGTTCCTCGAGTACAAATGTTGATTCCATAATTGGAATGTCTACTGTTTTAATGTCATAATTTTACAACTTCTAATAATAACTCAAGTTCTGCTATTAAGAAATAACTTTTGTGTTCTTGTCATAAAAGTGTCTTTCATCCTTTTAAAACTTTCTGTAAGAATTACAGTCATTTTCTTAAATCTTCAAGTACTTTCTCAGAATGGGATTGACTTCTATGATCTTTTTGTTTTGTTTCTCTCTTATTCACTTAACATTTTTTGAGTTCCCTCTGTGGTGTAGTGGGTTAAGAATCCGACTGCACCAGCTCAGGTGGCTGCAGAGGTGCGGGTTCGAACCTCAGCCTGGAGCATGGGCTAAGGATCTGGTGTTGCTGCAGCTGTGGCATTGGACACAGCTAAGGCTTTGCTTCAGTCTCTTCCCTGGGAACTTCCATATGCCATAGGTGCAACCATTAAAAAAAAAAATCTTTTAAATACATTTTTTATTATAGAATAGTTTTAGATTTACAGAAAAGTTGCAAAAATTATACAGGTTTCTTATAAACCCCACACCAAGTTTTCCCTCCTCTTAACATTATATATTAGTATGGCACATTTTTCATATTGAATGAGTTGATATATGTTCATTAATTGAAGAGCATATTTTATTCATATGCATTTAGTTTTTACCTATTTTTTATGTTTAAGGCATTCACCCAGGTTATTACACTATATTTAGTTATAATGTCTGACTCCTCTTCACTGTGACAGTTTCTCAGACTCTTGTTTTTGCACAATAGGCATTTTATCAATTGTGATATAATATGTGTGACATACCATTCATTTTAAAAGTTTTTGAGTGTAAATTCAGTGAAAGTAAGTCCCCTTAAATTGTTGTGCAGCCATTCCCACTATCCATTTCCAGAACTCTTTTATCCTGGCAAGCTGACACTTGGTACCTGTTAAACAATAATCCGTTGTTATCATTTCTACTCAGCTTGTGATACTACCATTCCACTTTCTCGCTCTGTAAGTTTGTCTAGTCTTGTAAACACAGAGAAATGGAATCATTTGATATTTGATCCTTCGTGTCTGGCTTATGTCACTTAGCATAATGTTTTAAACTTCATCCAAGTTGTAGCACCTGTTAGAATTTCATTTCTTTTGAAAACTGAATGATACTCCCTTGTGTATATATACCACAATGTTCATGCCACCATTTGCTGATGGACCTTTTGTTTATTGCGAATAGTTAGCTATCAACTTTTGCATATACAAGGTACATGGATCTGTTTGAAACCTTGCCTTCAATTATTTGGAGTAAATGCCTGGAAGGGGGATTTCTGGATTACATGGTGAGTCTATGCTTAATTTTGAGGAACTGCTATATTATCTTCCATAGCGTCTGTACTATTGTACATTCCCACCAGCAATGCCCAAGGGCTCCAATATCTCCATGTCCTTGTTAATGTTTCTTATTTTCTGCTTTTTGGATAACAGCTATTTTAATGTGTGTCAAGTAGTATTTCATTATGATTTCTATTTGTACTTTCCTAATGATTAATAATGTTGAGTGTCTTTTCATGAGCTTATTATTGGCCATTTATGTCACTCTTTAAAGAAATGGCTGGAGTTCCCGTTGTGGCTCAGTGGTTAAGGAATCCGACTAGGAACCATGAGGTTGTGGGTTCGATCCCTGGCCTCGCTTGGTGGGTTAAGGATCTGGCGTTGCCGTGAGCTGTGGTGTAGGTCGCAGACATGGCTCGGATCCCACGTTGCTGTGGCTGTGGCGAAGGCCGGCTACAGCTTCTGTTAGACCCCCTAGCCTGGGAACCTCCATATGCCACGGGGGCAGCCCTAGATAAGCCAAAAATACCAAAAAAAAAAAAAAAAAAGAAAAAAGAAATGGCTACTCCAATCCTTTGTCTTTTTTTTCTTTTTTTTTTTTTGCTTTTGCTTTTTAGGGCCGCACCCGCAGCATATGAAGGTTCCCAGGCTAGGAGCTGAATTGGAGCTATAGCTGCCAGCCTAAGCCACAGCCATAGAGACTCAGGATCTGAGTTGTGTCTGCAACCTATACCACAGCTTACAGCAATGCCGGATCCTTAACCCACTGAGCGAGGCCAGGGATTGAACCTGAATCCTCATGGATGCTAGTCAATTTGTTAACTGCTGAGGCATGATGGGAACTCCCTTTGTCCATTTTTTAATCGAGTTTGTTTTGATGTTGTCAAGGTTTAGGAGTTCCTTATATATACATTAATTCCTTATCAGTTATAGGATTTACAAATATTTTCTCCCATTATATGGGTGGGCTTTTTCTTATCTTAATAGTCTTAATAGTGTCTTTTAATTCTGAGGTTTTAATTTTGATGAAATACGATTTACCTGTTTTATTTTGTTGCTCGTGCTTTTGATATCATATCCAAAAAACTTATCCCCAAATTCAAAGTCATGAAAATTTTCCCTTAAGTTTCATTTAAAGGAGTTTTATAGTTTTAGCTCTTACAGTTACACTTTTTATGCATTTTGAGTTAATTTTTGTATAGTGCGAGGTGTGGGTAATGCCTCATTGTCTTGCATGTGGATATTCAGTTTTCCAACCATCATTTGTTGAAAAGACTCTTCTTTCCTCCACTGGATGGTCTTGGCAGCCATGTCTAAGATCATTTGACCATCTGTATGTGAGTTTATTTTGGAGTTTTCGATTCTATTACACTGTTCTATATGTCTTTATGACTGCGACCACCTAGTTTGATTTCTGTACCTGCCCTCTCCTACTTAAGTTTTCAATATGGACTTTAAAAAATATTTTTTAGTATTTAGTTTTCCTTTCCATAAACCTGGCAATCCATCAGAAGACAGTCCATTTGTGATACACATTTACTGAAGGTTATATACCTTGAGTTTGGTGATAGGGGTTATGTATTCTGCACTTGGTTTTTTTCTACAGTCAGAATAAAGTTAGGACTCTCAGACAGCCAGGTTTATTTCCCATTTATGACCAACTCACTTCTCCTTGTGCTGGCTGGGATCTTTCCACCCCATGGGTCTCCTTCAGGATGTGGTTGCTTCTGTTTAGCCCAT
Organism: Catagonus wagneri; assembly: GCA_004024745.2. NCBI lineage: Eukaryota > Metazoa > Chordata > Mammalia > Artiodactyla > Tayassuidae > Catagonus > Catagonus wagneri. The sequence goes on along the minus strand of PVHT020003144.1, from coordinate 5,921,245 downwards.
CCTCCAATGTTACACAGCCAGTTCATATCCTATTAATGTGGATGTGTATGAGACAGAATCATGCTTCAGATATTTTTACAACCTAGGTTTGGTTTTTGAAGAGTGGAAAATTTTAGTTCTGCTCTTGGTTACATATTTTTAACAAACCTCATTGCTGTGGAATGCCTCATGATTTTGGAAACATTCTCAATTGTTGTCATTAGTTTGAAGTTCTGTCCAGGGTTTTTAACTTCCCAGAAGATTCTTTGTACATTTAATTTAACTTTGAAGGAAGGAGTCCTCAGATACTTTTACTCTACTGTCTTCCCAGAGGTCCTATCATGTGTTCTTATTAAGACAAAATTTATCATTGTTCTAGAGTTACATATCATAGAAATGGTAATGAAAATACAAAAAAAAAAAAAAGAAAGAACCATATCCTTTTTCGTTTCCAATAATAACTGGTGTTTTGTGTTTTCATTTGTCAACAACAGGGAATTTTGGAATGAACCATACTTTAAAGAAAATATACTTTTCTGGGTGTCTGGTAACTATTATTTGATTGCAATATTAATTCTTTTTTACATTAGAAATGAACTATTTTCTGAGGGTAACTCAATATAAAGTTGAGTTACTCCCTCTTCTGTGCTACCATAAAGCCCAGTAAAGAAATCTATGATTGCACTGACCACACTGATAAACAGAACAAGAGCTCCTTGGCACAGTTACTTTGGTCTTATTCATTTTTGTAAGCCAACAGAAATGAACATGTAGCAAGTGAAAAATAAATGTACATTGAATTTAATTATTTACTGAACAAAAAGCTATCTCATCTTTTCTTTATAACATGCATATAGAGAGGCATTAAAAATAGAATAGTAAGAAGGAGATATGATATCTGTACTCAATGAGCTTTTATTTTAGATGTGGTATATTTGTTTAAATACAATCACCAGATAAACACAACATTTCAACTTGTGTTAAGAAAAAGAGCAAGATGTTTTAAGAGTGTATTATTGGGACTCATTTTGTCAGAATGAAGGATGAATGAGTAAATTCAGTGAAACAGTTGCAATGTGATTATAAAGATTCATAGTGACAATTAGAAATGACTGAAAAAAATAAACAGGAATGGGCCAAGATTAGTTCAATGGCTCAGAGTGAGACAAGAAGTTTCATAAGTACAATGAGTCCGCAGAAGGTGTGAAATTAATGAAGGTCATCAAAGGGAAGCTGGGTGATTTTTCTCAAGAGCTCTCTTCTCCTAAACTGACCTCCCTCTGCACAGCATGACTTTTCCAGTGGTTCTTTGGTTGACTGGGCACAGACCTCAGAGGAGCATGTGATGAAGCTCCCTCTCTTAGCATGGTCAAAGGAATGAATGTGCATGTATACAGTGAATGCGCATTTATATAGTGAGCTGTTGAAGTTGCCTTGTTTTTCCTGGCAAACAGAAATGAGCTCTATTAGAGTAAGCACAGATTTTCTAGAAATACCCTACAACTATATCTTGTTCATCTTTGCTTCTCCAATAGCTATCAATTACCTAATATTAAGCTGGCATTCAACAAATAATAGTTTAACAAATGAGTATTTATGTTCCTAAATGTGCTCAATACTTGAAAAATTATGATATTAAATACAGAGTTTTCAAGTCAGTGGTTTGTTTTAGCTTATGGTAATTTTTAATATTGTCACATGTAACTACATACAAGTAGTTACAGAATATTAGTTCAAAGGCAAAATTTTAGGTGTGCAAGCTTAAATATATGAAATCATTTTTACATTTTAAGCACATGTGCATGGACACATAAACACACACACATACATATAGTGATATTTTTAAATTAAGGAAACACTTTTATAAGGCATATGGCCTTTCAATACACATATAGAGTATGTATAATTTCTTGATGATAAATGAACATTCAGATTAATTTTTTTTAAACACTTTGCATAAAGAATTTTGAAAACTATTGAAGTCCATAAGATTTTTGTCAAAATACTTAAATTCTCAATGTGGAAAATTTGTCTACTAAAGGAATTAATTATTTGAGTTTCATGTCCTCTTGTGGACAACTAACTGGATGTAAATGTCATTTTTTTTTCAGATTAATAGAAAAATACACACACACATATATATATGGATGCTACATATGTTATTTATATCATGAAGATTCAAATATGTATTACATAATAAAACATGTAATATAAAAGTCCAAACACACACAGATTTCTTCATACACAAACAGCAACAACACAAGCACATACCCAACACACATTACAAAAACCTAAGTATCTTTTTTTTTTTTTTATTTTTAACATCAGGCCTATCTCCCCCAAATTCTAGGCTGCTTCTAGAAACGTGTGCCATTTATTTCCACTGGATTGTAACATTTCTGACAGGACAAGGAATTTCACTCATTGTTACATTACTTTTACAGTTTTTTCCTACATATTCTGTATGTTTTTTCTTCTATTTTCATAACTTCCATTTTCAGTTTCCAAGACTCATTTTTATACATTAAAATTTGTAAAACATTAAGATGATAATGAGATTTCATGGCAAAACCAAAAAAACATGGCAATATTTTATACAAGTGAATAATCATCAACATACAGGAAATAGCCTGTAATTGCTTATTTTCAAAATAACACAATTTTAAAAAATTCAAACAGATTCAGTATTTATTCATAATTCTATTTTAAATTATAGCCAAGAGGATAGCCTACAAGAGTAACTTGGTATAAGATCCTTTGGAAGTTAATAATTTCAGTGAAATCAATTAGCAGGTAAAAACACTATTTTAATTAAAATTTAATTTACTGCAATCGGTGCCAATTTTCATATCCCTATGTTGATAGTTTTGTCTAATATAAAATAGATATGAAAACACAATGCTCTAAATTAATGACACTTTATCATCATCAAAAGATATTTATCACAGCCTGCTAGTATTGGCAATATACAGATAGGGTATCATGGTACAAATATGTATGTGTGATGAGCATCTTGTGTTTCTAATTATTATGTAGCCAGTATTCGGCACAAGATCTGGGAAGGCTTTGGAATTCTAGGCACTTAATCACTTAAGATGAGCTGTAATGATATCCACATGGAAGTCCTAGAGAAAGGAAAAGCGCTCTTGTAGACGGGAAAACTACAAAACTGAAAACACTGATCTTGTAAGAGTCAGAATATTTAAGCGTATAATTTCCTTCCTGGGCTCGCTTTTTGTCTATCGGGGGATCTTTCTCTCACCATTGCACATCTTTAAGAAACAACCCTGCACTCCTGCCTCAGGAAACAAGAGGGAATAAAGAAAACACTCAAACGAATCCCACAGTAGAGAACAATAAAATTTTATGAGGTCCTCACAGAGTTCACTCCTCCCTTTTCTTTCAACTCAAATCTATAGAGTTAACATTCACATAAATTTTATAGGCCTCCCAAATCTCTTTTAACCCACCTGAGTTGTTCAAAGGTTAAGTACTTCCTAGTTGAGCCATTTCTAAATAAGTCCTTGCCCATAAATACAAACACATTTATTACAAGTATGTCAAACCATGTGTTTAGGTTGGCATCTTTCTGCCCACAGTTGTATATATGTCTTACTTGTAACGCTGTGTGCGCTAAGGAATTCAGTGCCTCTTTTTACAAGGCAGGCACAAAAGCCGATTTCAGCAGAAAATTAACATTTAGAGACAATAAGAAATCTATGAATGTTGCAAAAAGGAGAAAGCTAAATGCTATGGGGATAAGATGAAACACATTAAACATCATTTTATTCTGGAAAAGAAACTTTTAATTATGATGTCTGTGAAAGGAGTGACTTGGAAGAACCTGAAATTAGCTGAACAGGTCATAGACGGCTGAGAAATTTGGGTCTACCAGAAATAAGGTCAGCCTTCTTCTTCTATCTCTTTTTCTGTCATCTTAAAAATAAGTTCATTTGTATTCTTTTTATTTATTTATTTTATTTTTTATTTTTGCTTTTTAGGGTTATAGCTGTGGCACATGAAAGCTCCCAGGCTAGGACCTGAATCGGAGCTGCAGCTGCTGGCCTACACCACGGCCACAGCAATGTGGGATCTGAGACGTGTCTGCAAACTACACCACAGCTCATGGCCATGCCGGATCCTTAACCCACTGAACGAGGCCAGGGATTGAAACTGCCACTTCAGGGATACTAGTCGGGCTCTTTCCCATTGAATCACGATGGGAACTCCTCCTTTTTAAAATTCTACATATGGGTGTTGTCATATGGTGTTTATCTTTCTCTATCCGACTTGCTTCACTTGGTTTTATAACCTCTTTGTCCATCCATGTTACTGCAAATGGCATTGTTTCATTCTTTTTTGTGGTTGGGTAGTGTTCCATTGTGTATATGTACATCTTCTTTGTCCATTTCTCTGTCAATAGACATTTGGGCTGCTTCCATGTCGTGGCTGTTGTGAATAGTGCTGCAATGAACACTGAGCATGGTTACCAAAGGGAAAGGGTTGGTGATAGGTGGAGGAAGCCTGGGGTTTCGGAAATGCCAAAGGCAGACTTTTGCATATGAAATAGAGGATCATCAGGGACCTGCTATATTGTACAGGGAAATCTATTCAGTGTCCTGTAGGAAATGGATGTGTGTACATGTATGACTGAATCACTTTGCTATACAGCAGAAATCAACACAACACTAAATCAACTACACTTCAGTAAAATTATATTCAAAATATAAAAAAGTCTTTCCTGTGTTAGCCTTTGATTTGTATTATCTACACAGCCTTGTTTATGGTTAAGTTTAATTAAGTTGAAAGTTAGCTATTAATGACCAAGGAGTATCTGGAAACCATTTGAAAGGAACATCATTCTCTTATTTGCAGTACAACGAGATTGCTAATTTCGTTGTGGCACACTGTATGTCATCTACAATCTAGGCTTTGGAGACATAACTAGTGGGTTAACTCCTAAAGTCCCTCCTCTCATAAAATTTACCTTTCAGGGGTGGAAGACCACCCTTAAACAAACAAACAAATCAGCATCTCATTTTGACAATTCTAAAGTGTATTCTCATGTTTCATGTTTTAGAATCTTTGCATCAATAGGCACCTTACATTCACTGTTGTCTAAGTTTAATTTCTTTTTTTTTTTCTTAATGGATTTTATTTCAATTATAGGTGTACATAAATAAGTATAATTTCTGATATATCATTTAATTATAGGTTTCATATTTTCAGTATTTCCATCAGATTCTGTGAGTTATGTCCATGTTGAGCTTATCTGCCATATACAAATATTATGACATGACATTGAAAGTAAAGTTGTTTCTATACAAAAAGGCACAGACATAGAGCTTCAGGGCAGACATTATATATGAAACCAATATTTATCATTGGAGAACACCGATATTATGCAGAATTCCTTATTTTCTTGCAGTGCAATAACCATATGCTTTTTATGACTGAAAAAATAAGACCCCAACATATAAACGAAGATTCTATTTTGTGTTTTTGTTCCAGCTGAGATGTGTGCAAAAGACCGTGTATTAACTCAGATCAGTTGATCCAAATGAAGGCAGCGTCAAGCCCACAACACAAGGTGAGGCCAAGGCTCAACTCTGCTTTGACCAAGAAAGATATGAGCCACTTTTAGATTCAGACGGTTAACTGCCATGTAGACAGTAAGAGGAAGGGTGGGCAGAGGTGACAGCTCCCTGTGGCCCTCGTCCTATAAACAAAAAAAGGCAACATTAAAACCAAAGGGGTCAGAAGACACACCCACATGAATTGTGACATCCTGATGCTCAGAATACATTCTAGAATTCAGCTGAGCAGTTACAGTCTGCGGCTACACCTTGAAGATGTGGAGCAGAAAGCAGAGAGGCAATAAGAATGCCCCCCTGACAGTATTCCAGAGAATGAGGGAGGCTGATGGAAGGTGCCTTTGGAGCAGGTAATCAGAAGCCTCCCATCCATTCTTGCTCTTGAGAAGAAGTCACAAGGGGTTCTGCCCACAGTCAGATAAAGTGCAGTGGAAGTTTTTCTTGTGTGCCTACAGTACAAACAAGATCACCATGGCACCATGGAGAAGCCATCTTTCTGCAAGCAGAAAATACTGCCCAATTCTTTGGAGTAGAGAAAGATTTGTTTACAGTAATGGCTCTACAGTGACAGATTCATGCATTCGACTTCAGTCAAAAAAGGAAAAAAAAATGTGTCAAAGCTATAATAGGTATCATTAGCTAAGAGGAAATTTAAAAGAAACAACCAATAGTGGAGCATTATTTTAAGAAATGCAAAATTACCAAAGCTCTTGAAAGTGTAAAGGATGATAGTATTTAGAAATACATACAGATCACACACTCTTTCTTAACGTGAAGAAGTTTTTAATAATTATTTCTTTTATCACACATTTCCTTTTTAACATAGAAGGGTGATTAGGGGATAAATACGGTTTAAAAGGTCTAAAATAATTCTTTTAGTATAATCAAAATGAAAAATTCTAAGACTGATTTCCCTATTTACTTGGTAGTGCATTTTCTTTCATAGTGATACATCAAATAACCTTGTGTCTTACAATCACTGCCACTTATATTCAGCCAAATGGTTTATGTAAGGGAAAATAAACGTTATGGGGAAAAATAAAGTGGACTAAGATGGATAGGGAGGCAGGTAAGGTGAACCCACTTCATCAAAGTCATCAGAGAATGCTTTGGCGGCAAGGTGTTATTTGAATAGAGACCTGTAGGAAATAAACGGGGGAGGAGGAGATGTGGGTCTTTAGGAGAAAATGGTTCTAGGAAAAGTTCATAATACTTGCAAAAACCCTGAGATAGGGGCTGGCTTGATGTGGCTTGTTCCTTGCTTGAGGAAGAGCAAGGAAGCCTGAGTGGCTCCCGGAGAGGGAGAAAGAAGGGGCTCTGCTGAGGGCTGAGGTCAAAGAATTAGCAAGGGGCTGGGGTCCTGGTTAACACTTCAGCTCATTCATGGAGCGAGAGCTGAAGCCATCAGAACATTCTAAGGATAAGAAGGAAGATGGTAAGAGGGAGAGACAGCATGGAGCCCATTACTGTTTGAACCTAGCTAGTAGTTTTGAAGACATGGTTGGATACCGACTGCATTAAGAAAGTAGCGTTAGGAGCAGTGGCTGGTAGATTGGCTGTAAAGCCCAAGAACAATAAAGAAGTATTGAAGTACTCCTTACTTTATGCCCAGAGCAAGAGGCAAGAATCAGGAGTTCAGTTTTAACAGGGCTAGGTTTGGGAGTTCCTGTTGGCACAGTGGGATTGGTGGTGTCTCTGGAGCATCGGGGCATAGGTTCGATCCCTGGTTAGCACAGTAGGTTAAGGATTTGGCATTGCCGCAGCTACAGTTTAGAGTGCCACTGTGGCTGGGATTTGATCCCTGGGCCAGGAATTCCCTATGCTGCTGGGTGGCAAAACAAACAAAAAGTGTTAGATTTGAAATGTCTTTGGTTAATTGTCCATGATCGACTTGAAAAACGGATACGAGTATTTGGAGGTCAAGGAAAGGAGTCTAGGAGTAATTTGGAAGTCATCAGCATATAGATGGCTTTATGAAAGTTTCCTGTATCTCTATCTAGTTTGAGTGTTGACCCAGAAATCCACGCCCCTCTCCCCAAATACAGAGAGGAGAGCCCTTACTTACTCAGGTGAGTATCCACAGATTCTGACTGTTGAAGAGTCTGTCTGCCGAAGAGTCTGTTCTCTGGACCATTTTCCCTTCTTTCCCTACTTCTAAGTTTACCAACTCTGTGATTCATCCTCTTCGGAGCCTTGCTCTAATCCAGCTATTTGAGTTTACAAGCAGCCCGGTTTTGTTTCATAAAGAAGAGTCATGCTGGGACTATAATTTTGAAGAAGGTGAAAAAAAAATAAAAATTTTGTTCCTTTTCCATTGGCTACTCAAAAGCCAAAGAAACCACTGAGAGAAATTCACTGCCAGCATCTGAATGAGCAAAACCAAATACGAGGCTCCAGCTCTGTCAGTAATGAGCTGTCTATAAAAAATATGTGATACTCATCAAATCTTAGGTTTCTCATGAAGTGAAAGAATGAATATGATGACATAACAGGGCTGAAATCAACATGTTATTTTCATTATTGCCAGCAATCTCCATGATATAAAAGTGACTAGCAGAAATACTTTTTGTTAAAATGATAGAAAATGTTCTTATAGATTATGTATAAAGAGTACCATGGTGAAAACTGTAATTATGTCTTTGGTTTTCATTTGTTTGGAATGAGTGAGTACTTGTGTTTCTAGTTAAAACCATTACTTGATGCAGCAATTTTTTCAATCCCCTGGAGAAGGGATGAAAATATAAAAAGTCATTTTCATTATACAGTGTCCTGTAGTTATATCATCAGGTAACTCTGATACAAATGTTAGTTTGGGGGATTATGGAACAAAAGCAACATATTCAAATGGATTCCTATAATATTAAAAACAGATACGGACTAATGTAGCAGGAATTTTACTCTTGTTATGTATTTGAAGTTCTGTTCTACCCTCAAAAATCAAAAACTCACCCAAATGATATTTTCAGTATGTGCAAATGTGGATAGAAGTGTGGTTGCTTTTCAATAGTGCAGAATTTCTAAGAACTCATCATCACTTGGTACAACTTTTTTTGTTGTTGTTGGAGATACTGTGATTGGAAATATTAGCTAAAGTTTTTCCAGTCATCAATTATTCCAAGTTTTACGAAAAAAATATTGCTAACTACAGCTCTCTCTCTCTCCTATTTGGGTTTATTTACTAGAATAGAGACCAATATTTCTTAATTTCTAGAGAATTTCAGGAAAAGGTCATTAAGATGGGGACCTGGCAATATTTAATTTCTTAAGAATGATGGTATAAGATTTATAATACATTATATTTTGGGGCGGATAGAATATTTTATAATTAGAAAAATATGTGCCAGTAGTTGCGTCAAACAAAATTGAGTATATAAATAAACCATTTTTAAAATGTGTAATAATGCCCTTAAATTTGTCCACATGTGCATAGCTAGCTCTGTACTCACAACTTATTTGTAATTCACAGTGTTTTAGATTATGGCTGGCAAATTTGAAGAAACCCAACAAATCTGGCCTTAGAAGAATATCTGATTTGCCAAAGTTAGTTAAAACATAGAAAATAGCCTCATTTGTGTTTTTATTCTCCTGATTAAATTGGATTGCCTGACCAAAAATCAGTTTGTAATACCTAGGTCCAGCCTAAAAGAAATTTTGGAATAGGGCTGTGAGTACCCTGGTACATCCATGCCTCCATAAAATGCTGAAAGTTTGGCAAAAAAGTGAAAATCAAATTTTTCCCATCTAGAAATTAGCCAAAGGCCTGTGACATTCCAATGAGTATTAAAGAAAAAGAGCTAAACCTTGTTGAGACCAGTGGGGTCAGTGTTTTATCCACTTCTATTCTCGTCTCAGAAGTTTGCAGCCTTGAAAATCATCAACTGGACCATTGCAATAGTTGTAAAAGCAAGTAGCCTTATAGCCACTGAAGGGGGCAGACCAGACAGAAGATCCTCAAAAGGTGCCAGCCCCCAGAACAGGGTTACTATCTGACCAGACTTAGAGCTCCATTCTCAAAAATCCCCATTTACAAGTCATTATCTGACCTGATTCCAATCTTGCTCCACAAGAAAAGCCCTGTTTCCAGGGTGTTTCTCTAAAGTTAAATTGGCATCAATTTTTTTTTTTTTGATCTTTTTAAGGCCGCACCCACAGTGTATGGAGGTTCCCAGGCTAGGGGTCAAATCGGAACTTTAGCTGCCAACCTACACCACAGCCACAGCCATAGCCACAGCCACATGGGATCCAAGCAGTGTCTGTGACTTACACCACAGCTCATGGCAAGGCCAGATTCTTAACCCACTGAGCAAGGCTGAACCTATATCCCCATGGATGCTAGTCAGATTCATTTCTGCTGAGCCATGACCTGAACGCCCCAGCAACAATTATTTAATATTGCAGCAGCCAAGGTGAATCATAGACAGTCCTTTATCAGTAACTTGTATCTAATTTTATCTAGTATCAGGACTTGTATCTATATATATAAAGAACACTTAGAACTCATTAATAAAACAATAAATAACCCAATTTGAAAATGGGTAAAATAATTGAAGTCTCTCCAAAGAAAATATACAAAACATGGTAAGCATATGACACGACAATTAGCATCATTAGTCATGAGGTAAATGCAACTGAAACCGTGTCATCCTTACAAGAACTGCTATAATCAAAACGGTAAACTATAACAAATCCTGGTAAGGAAGTAGAGACACTAGAACAATTATACATCAATCATAAGACTGTAAAATGTCCCTACAACAATTGGTCGTCTCCTAAACATGGAATTACTCTACGGCTCAGCAATGCTACTGCTAGAAATTAAAACCTATGTCTACACAAACACTTGTAAAAAGATGATCTTTACATTATTTGTTATAAAGAAAGGAATGGGATTCAGCTCAAATTTCAACACTAATAAATAAACAAGTGTGGTATAGCCACACCATGAAATGTTATTCAACAACAAAAAGGAATGGAATACTGATACATGGTAAAACCTGGTTAAGTCTTAGACACACTAGACTGAATGAAAGAAAGATGTCAAAAAATACCGTGTAATTCATTATCTCACTTATTTAAAAAGTCTAAAAGTGCATAATATCGTGATACCAGAGAGGGAAAACAAGAAACCAGACAAAAATTTAAAAAGAAGATCTTAAAACAAAACGTGTATAGGGGGCTTTATAAAGCCCTAACCTATTCCTGTGGAATAAAGGGCCACAGAAAGCCAGGCGCACACACAAGGAGGTTGTAAGTAAGCCTAGACAAGACCTTAAAGAACATTTTCACTCCTCGGGCCCAATCTGTCCCTTACAAGAAGCAAGGAAAAGTTGAAACAGTGTTTTAAATGGACGTAGCAGAAATAATTGTCCCTACACAACAGAGCCTCTTGGCAAAAGGTGGGAAACTTGCAGGATGAAGCTAATTAAGGAAATCTTTTAGCAATCTTTATCTGACTGCTTTGCTAACCAAACCAAGATTTCAGTGGCTGCATGCTACCGGGCCCATGGCATAACAGAATTAGTCCAGAAAACTTCCTAAACAAACTAATCACTGCCAACAAAACTTGTAGAAAATGGAGGAAATAGGATTTCTAAAGTCCTATATCATATGACCTGAAATATTCATGTTTAACAAAAAAAATTATGAGCAAGAAAAAGAAATGGGAAGTAATGACCCCCCAACCTACCCAGCGCGTGCGCACACACGCGCACACACACACACACACACACACACACACACACACACAGAAGTTAATACATATTTGAGAAGGTCCAGATGTTTGCGATATTAGACAAAGACCTTAAATTGCTTAATAGAAACATGTAAAAGAACTAAAGGAAATCATATCTTAAAAAAACAAAAAAGCACAAGAGTGATGACTCAACAAATTGAGACTGTCAATAAAATATAAAAATAATACACTGGGGATGTTCCCATTGTGGCACAGTGCTTTACGAATCCGACTAGGAACCGTGAGGTTGCAGGTTCGATCCCTGGCCTTTCTCAGTGGGTTAAGGATCCGGCGTTGCCATGAGCCGTGGTGTAGGTTGCAAATGTGGCCTGGATTCTGTGTTGCTGTGGCTGTGGCAAAGGCCAGCAGCTACAGCTCCTGTTAGACCCCTAGCCTGGGAACCTCCTATGCCGTGGGTACAGCCCTAGATAAGGCAAAAAGACAAAAATAAAATAAAATAAAATAAAATAAAAATAATACACTTTTTTGCTTTCTGGGTTTGTTTGGCTGCACCTGTGGCACAGGGAATTTCCCAGGCTAGGGGTCAAATTGGAGCTGTGGCTGCTGGCCTACACCACAGCTCATGGTAACACTGGATCTATAACCCACTGAAAGAGGCCAGGGATTGAACTAACACCCTCATGGATACTAGTGAGGTTAGTAACCCTCTGAGCCACAGTGGGAACTCCAAAAATAGTATTTTTAAACATAACCAAATAGAGATTTTGGAGGTGGGAAGAAAAATAACTTAAAGGTAAATATTCACTAGAGGGGGTCAACACCAGATGTGAGCTGTGGAGGAAAAAAAGGTGATCACAATAGGAGATAGGTCTATAGTTATTCCCCTTCCAATCTGAGTTACTAAAAGAAAAGAGGATATAAGGAAATAAACAGAGTTTCAGAAATCTGTATTTCACCATTGAGTGTAACAATATATGTGTAACATTAGACCCACAGAAAGAGAGAGAAAGGGACAGGAAAAATAATTGAAGGAATTAGAAAATGAAGATACTTCTCACAAAAAAATCCATTTCCAGAAGATTTCACTGGTGAATTCTGATAAACATTTAAATAAAAATTAATATCAATAGTCCACCAGCACTTTCGGAAATAGAGGAGAAAGAAAACTTATAATTCATTCTATGAGGTTTGTGCTATCGTGATACTAAATCAGATTACAAGAAAACAAATACCCCTTGTGAATAAGGACAAAAGATCAGAAATAAGACAAAGATATCCTCTCTTCCTCCTCTATTTAACATATGTTTTGTGGTTGTTGCTCAGATGGTGAGATTTACCACCCTTACATGTTGAGACAGACTGTGCCACACACATGTTGTATTAATTCCATGTGGCTCCTGTAACAAATTACCACAAACATAGTGGATTAGAATAAATTAATTTTTTTTGTAAGATTTCCCAATTCCAGAAGATGTCAATCAGTACCACTGGGAGAAAATCAAGGTGTGAGTAGGGCTGTGCTTCCTTCAGAAGCTCTAGCAGAGGATCTGTTTCTTGCCTCTTTGCTTTTGGTGGCTGTTGGCATTACTTGGCTTGTGGACCTACCGTTCTAAGCTCTACCTCTGTTTTCACATTGGGTTCTCCTCTGTGTGTGTTCATTATTCTCTTCTGGTGATATCCATTCTTCTTCTGCCTCTCAGAGGATACTTGTGATAGGATATGCCTGGACAACAGCCAGAGGTAGCAAAGGTGTTGGAATTGTAAGACCAATAATTTAAAACTACCAGCATTAATATGGTAAGGGTTCTAATGGAAAAAAAGGCAATATGCAAGAGCAGATAGACAGTGTAAGCAGAGAGAAAAAAACGTTTTAAGAAGTAATAAAAAAGAAATTCTAGAGATTAAAAAAAAAGCAAGGAAGAATGCCTGTGGTGAGCTCATTAGTAGATGGGTCACAGCTGAGAAAAGAAAGCTTAAAGATATGACAGCAGAAACTTCCAAAACTGAAATACGAAAAGAAAAGCCAAAAAAAAAAAAAAAAGAATAGAATATCCAAGAACTGTGAGGGACAATTACAGAAGTGTAACATATGTGTAAATGGGAATACCAGAAGAGAGGAAGGAACAGAAGACACTTTTTGACTCAATAATGATGGACAATTTCCCCCAAATTAATGTCAGACAGCAGGATAAATGCCAAAACCGACTACATGTATCATTCTCAAATTTAAGAATGTCAATGATAAATAAACATTTTGAAAGAAGCCAGAGGGAAAGAACAATTTAAGTGTAAAGGAACAAAGATAAAAGTTACATCCAATTTTTCCTCAGAAGTCATGGAAAAAAGAAGGGACTGGAGTGAAATATTTAAAGTGTTGAAAGAAAAAATACCATCAACCTAGATTTCTGTAGCCTGTTATATTATCCTTCAAAAGTAAAGAAGAACTCGACTTTCTCAGACAAATAAAAATTGGGAATTTGTCACCAATACATTTGCTTTGTAAGAAACATGATAAGAAATTCATTAGGGAGAGGGAATAGGATATAGGTCAGAAACTCACACCTATATGAAAAAGGAAGAACAACAGAAATAGAATGTAAATAAAATAAAGTGAAAGTAAAATAAAAACTTTTACTTTTCTTATTCTTAGTTGATTAGAGAAGATTGTTCAAAAATAATAATAGCAAAAATGTATTTATGTATGCTTATGTATAAGTGAAATGGTGGTAATAACACAAAGGACAGGAGGAGTGAATTATAAATATTTTGTTATTAGAAAGTATTTGCACTACCTTAGAGTTACCGTCATGGCTCAGCGGAAATGAATCTGTTAGGATCCATGATGACGCAGTTTCAATCCCTGGCCTTGCTCAGTGGGTTAAGGATCTGGCATTGCCTTGAACTGTGGTGTAGTTTGCAGAGGCGGCTGGGATCCTGCGTTGCTATGGCTGTGGTGTAGGAGGGCAGCTAAAGCTCCGATTCGACCCCTAGCCTGGAAACCTCCATATGCCATGGGTGTGGCCCTAAAAAGGCAAAAGAAAAAAAAAATTTGTGTTACCTATGAATCAGTACAGTGTTACTTGAAAGTGGAATTGGAATACTTGTAAGCATAAATTGCAAACTTCAAGGAAACCCTTAGAAAAAATTTCAAAAAAAGGGAAAAAAAGTACAACTGGTGTGTTAATAAAGGAGAAATATAGAATCATAAAAAAATGTTCAACAAAAACCACAAAAGGCAGAAAAAGTGTGGAAGACAAAAATAGAAACGAAGGATAAGGGAAACAAATAGAAAACAGTAACAAATATGGTAGATATTAACCGAATATATCAACAATCACTTTGAACATCAGTCGTCTAAAAACACCAATTGAAAACAGAGATTGTCAGAATAGATCAAAAGACAACTCTCAACTATATTCTATCTATCCAAACCCACATTAAATATAAATGCACATATAGATTAAAAGGAAAGAGACGGAGAAATATATACACGGCAAATAGTAATCAGGACAGCTATGTTAAATTGATAAAACAGACTTCAAAACAATGAAAATTATCAGGAGTAAATAGGGACGTTACACAAGGACAGAGGTCAATACTCCAAGAAGATATAAAAAGCCTTAATGTGTATTTGTCTACCAACATAGCATCAAAATAAGTGAGGAAAATGCTTATAGAACTACAAGGAAAAATAGATGAATCCACTATTATAGTGGGAGGCTTTTAAACTCCCCTTTATTAGAAATAGACAGATTTATCAGGTAGAAAATGTCTAAGGATATAGTTGAATTCAATAGCAACATCAGTCAACTGGATTTAATTGACATCCATAGACTATTTCATCCATAAAGAAGAGATCACATATTCTTCTGAAGCTGACATAGAACGTTGAACAAAACAGATCACTTTCTGGGGCATAAAACAGATTTCAACAAATGTAAAAGAATAGAAATCATATAATATATCATAAAATAATTAAACTAGAAATCAAGTCCAAAATACTTGAAGATTGAACAGTACACCTATAAATAACACATGGATAAAAAAAAATCAGGAGGGACATTAAAATATTGAAGTAAAAATTACATATAAATTATCAAAATTTGTGGGATGCAGCAAAAGCAGTGATTAGAAGGAAATGTATAGCATTGAATGTATATATTGGAAAAGCAGAAAGATCTGACTAAAGAATATCTGCTTCCACTTTAGGAAACTAGAAGGAGCAGAAGGAGTAAGAGGGGGAGAAGGAGGATGGAGAGGGGAGAGGAAGAAATTAGGGGAAGGAGAAGATAGCAGGAGAAAAATAATGAAGAGCAGAAGTTAATAAAGTTGAAATCAGGAAAAATCAACAGCGAAATCAATAGATATAAAAGCTGCTTCTTTGAAAGGATCAGAAAGATTGGTAAGCCTCCAGCTAGGCTAAGAAAAAAAGAGAACATATCTTACTAATCTCAGAAATGACTGACGAGGCATTTCTATAGATCCCATGGACACGAAGAAGATAATAAAGGGATATATAATTATAAACAATTCTATGGCTGCAAATTTGATAACGGATTAAATGGAACAATTCCTTCAAAGACACAAGTTGTCAACACTCACACAAGAAGAAACAGACAATCTGATCGGTCTATGTCCATTAAATCAATCAAATGAGTAATGAATAACCTTCGAAACAAAGTGCCAGACCCATCTGGGTTCATTCGTGAATTCTAACAAACATTTAAGGAAGACATTTCACCCATTCTCTGTAACCTCTTCCAAAGACCCAAGCTGAGGGAATACTTCCATCTCCCGTAATGTTGATTCATACAAACATGTCCTTTCGCTTTTGTCCTGTGGTTTTATTTGCAGCTGTTATTTCTGGGTGAATGTTAAAAAGAAGGTGATTATGAGAGAACAAATTTGAAAGAAAGGCAACACACTAGCTATTTTATTATAGCTGCTTAATTTTCTCATTGGTGCCTAGCATGGACTATGAGTTGCCATCCAGGGACAAGGTAATAAATAAAATATCTCTGCATCTTCTTCAAACTATCATATTTATTATTGTAAGAAAAAAATACATATCTATTATTTCAAGTCAATACTTAATTCTTAGTTTCATTGCTGTTTTTCTGTATGTCTGTGTTAATATCGAAATTTTATTGGGATATTTAAAAAACCTGCATCAAGACAGATGACCAGAGTATGATTTAAATTAGAATTCCTGGTTATCTTAGAATTAAACATGGCTTATTCTCTTATAAGCCATCATTTTGTATCTCAAAGATTTATGTATAGACTATTTTTAACAATTGTTTTATTTCAAGTGAAATACATTTATAAAGAAATAATGTTATCAGAGCTTTTATAAAGAAGTACCTAGTAATTTATCTTTTGAGCAAATCCAGATTCCAATACAGTAGATTATTAAAGCAATGATTCACTATAGTTTATTTATCTCTATATTTTGGAAAATATTCATTCAGTTAGTTTTTAATTTCTTCCATCATTGTTCTTAATTCACTGAATCTCTGCCTCCATCTTCCTTCCTAGTATAATTCTCTATTGTACTTTCTCTGTTTTATGCTTGGGTTAACTTGCTCTTTTTTCATTCTTATACTGTGCTGAGACCTTCCTGCCAATTTGCAAGGAAGCAACATTCTTTGTTGCATTCTCTTTGAAAGAGAAAAGCAAGCTTCTAAACCAAGTAAGATCAAACAAGAATAAAATATTAGTATGGTATTATATTCTAAAGCAATAAACCTAATTATAACTAAGGAACATGGTCAAAAAGCCCCTGGAACTAGTTCACCTTCAATAGTTTATTTAACTGAAACACTTAATAAAGTTTGGGTTTTCCTTTTTTTGTTGTTGTTGCCGAGAAATAAATTGATAGAAAACCTAAAAAATCACATGTGAGAAAGGGAGAGGAGGGGTCCCATTATTTGATCTATCAGCAAAATAAAGTGTATAGGTGTTTGATATATCACACGCAACCTCAAAAATTAATCCAGAACTTTTTAAAAAGAACAAAACTGTATAACAGGCTTTTGTTTTTATTTCCCTGTGAAATCAGCTGCAAATAATTTATGAGTTATGAGACAAAGCACTCATTTCATATGTTCAAAGTTGATATACAACATACATTTTGAATGTTTTCAATTATAAACTTTAAAAGGAGAAATATAAATACTAACATTTCTAATTCCCTAATTTAAATGTGAAAAAAACCTTTTCTTTCTTTTCACATTCCAAATTTTCGATTCTTTTAAAGACTTGATTTATCTTTCCTTAAGGGACAAGGATAATTCTATCAGGGCACAATGATCGTTGCTTTTAATTGCACAGTTACTCTATCCAATGATCCGACTTTGGCTTCAGGTTGCTATAGCAATTAAAGTGGGAAAACTGGGAACAAAGCCTAATAACTCTACATTCAATCCATTATATATGGTTACAGCAAACCAAAAAGCTTCCTACGGATTCTGAAACGGATGCATCACCTCTGTAGATAATTAAGTGTTTTGGTGGGAATTTGTGCAAAAAAAATATATATACAATTAGACAAATATGTTCACATATCATGTTTCATTGAAGTTTGTGTGAGCCTTCGTGCTTGTCAATGGGTCCTGATCCTAAATGCTTTCATGCCTGATTAATTGTCAATATCAGGCAGGAGCTTGCTCATTAGCTCCTTGCAGGACCCATTTTAGATTGCAATGAGCTTCATTTAGAGATGATATGCTAACTGGTAATAAACTGAATTGAATTTTTGTCTGTGTGAACAGAACCTGTTAAAATATATATGAAAATCTTCCAAGATCACTGAATAAATTCATATTATTCTCTGTTATAAGATTCACCGCTTTATTATGCATCTTTTCTTAGTTACATAAAATCTTTGCTTTTCCTCTTTTTAATAATTTGTTTTCAATCTGTTTAGTACTTCCCATGGATACACTTATGCATTCAATTAATATCACTTCCATACATAATAAAGCAAATTTGTTTAACTTTTTAGGCAGAAGTTCAATTTGAATAGACAACATTCATGGTAAAATATCTATATTTAAACTATGGGTCAAAACTCTATAAGGCAACTTGCTTAGTATTTTTCCCTTAAGTTCATTAAAATTGTAAAAATTTTAATAGGAGACCTGCTTAATTAATACATGTTGACTGGAAATTTTCCTTTAAGGCACTGAGGAAGAGCATGCTAATAAGCTTGGCCAAGTTAGCTCAAGATAGAGAACTCAGAAATGGATTTTGCCCACATTATTCCTAATTCACGATTTTAATCATAATTTTTTGTCATCTTGTTTTTTTTTTTTTTGCATTAGGCCAGACACTGACTAAATTTTGTGATAAAAAGGCTACTATCCTCTCAAGAATCACATGATCACAAGAAGAATTTTTCAAAATTATTAAAGTATCATTAAGAACAGTTACATTAGTAAGTTCATACCTACATGCTAAAAGTAGACTAATTTCTCCTAATAATCTAGTTGTTATTGTTATTATCTTATCTAAAGTGGGAGAATTCAAATGAGAAAATGTGATAAAACACATTGAGTTTGGGGCCCCAATGTCAGAGAAAAAGATCGTGACAAGGTATAGAATTTTGTTTCAGAAGAGATCTGCAAATATACTAATTAAGGAGTCAAAGTTAGAAATAATTATGTATATTTAAGAATACAGCATTCCAAATTATTATCTGTAATGAATAATTACTTATGATCATAAAAACATAGATGATAACCAGCATGAGATATAACAGCATCTTTCCCTATTTTTTAAATCTTTGCTACATTGGAATTTCTACTGAAAGATAATAAGTTAAAGAGAATTCCAGTTATTCCAGATGTAGAATAGAGAGTGGGAAAAATATATCCTTACTGGCATTTAGAGGATAATTAAAGACTTTAACACACTCAAATCAATCGTGTGCATAAAGAAAAAGTTGCTTGTTTGGTGATATTTTGTGATTCTCACAAAGACATAGTGAAGGAAATAACAGGATTTTCATATTTAGTTAAAATATATAGGATAACACAGATCTGTTCTTGGAAAGGAGAGCCTGCTTCTTGATGGATAGTTTATCCTTAAATAAACCACAGCTCATCTTATTTTTTTCTCTCTTTTTAAAGGCAATACCAGGAGACAATTTTCTCTTAAATTGTGATAGAAAGATAAGAACACAGGATTCCTGAGAATTGCTTTTTCTTTAATAATTTGCATTATTCTCATTAAGCAGTGATTTAAGTTCTGTACTACTTTTACCAATGACCAAAGTGAAACTAACTACACATTAATTTTTTAATCACAGGTACATGAAAATACTGCTTTGTGCTTATTTCCAAATACTTGTCATAACAAAAATTAACAACGTCTATGAAAGTAAAATAAGAATTCATGACAGAATCTAACATATTGGAAAATAGAGCTTCAGGAAACTATGAAATCATACTAACAGTGTGATGTTAATACCCTATTCAAAAAATATGTTAAGTTTGAATTCTAAAGTAAAGAGTCCTATCCCTTAAAAGTTTCCTGGGAAGGGTCTGATGTTCTCAAATCAGGCAGAGTTCAAGTCTCAATTTACCTGTCCAACTATCACAACTGCTCTTTCAGAGACCTATTCATTAATGGCTGCAGTACTGCTGCTTTCTGATCATACACAGGCAGTTTTATCTTCTGTGCCTTTTCATATGAATATCCAGGAATAGATGCCATCCATCTCAAACTGCAAGATCATATCCACCTACATTTCTTGGTCACTTTTAGTCCCACTAGTTGAGCGCATTCTTTAGTACTCTTTTTTTCCCTTTTCAGGGCCTCACCCAAACCATATGGAAGTTCCCAGGCTATGGGTCAAATCAGAGCTATAGCTGCTGGCCTCCACCACAGCCACAGCAACTCAGGATCCTTACCCCACTGAGGGGGGCCAGGGATCGAACCCACCTCTTCATGGATACAAGTCGGGTTCTTTGCCACTGAGCCACAATGGGAACTCCATTCTTTAGTACCCTTAAGGGACACGGTCTCCCATACTGAAATCCCTATGACATTTTTATTGTGCCCATATTATCTTACTTACCTTTCTCTAAAGCCAGGTGGCTTGAGCACAATCATGGAATCTTGCAATATTGAAATATATATTTACTGTTAAAGGGGAAAAAGTAAGTGCAGTAATAGGAAACTTTATAATAAGATATAAAAACAATATTTTGTCTAGTGGCAGATGGATGGGGAAAGTATATAAGAGTGAAATTAATGGGTTATTTGATAAATTTATGTTAACTTTATGTTAACTTTAAAATTATGTGCCTACAGCTCTGATTAGAATTTTCAATACTAAGTTGAATAGAAGTGATAAATTATCCTTGTCTTACTTATGATCATAAATGAAAAAAAAATGTCTTTCACCATTAAATATGATTTAGCTGTGGGGATTTTTTAATATAGATTTTTTTGTATTGAGAAAATTTTCGTTCTGTCATAGTTTATTGAGTATTTTTATCAAGAAAGTATATTGAACTTTGCCAATTTTTTACTTTAATGGAGATTATCAGGTTTTATAATTTATTCTTTTAGTTATGTTTCTAGTTCCTTAAGGAGTAGTATTCTGTTACTGAGATTTTTTTTAAGGTATTCATTTACCATTGTGAATTTTCCTCCCAGCACTGCTTTTAGTGCATTCCATAAGGTTTAGTATGTTGTGTTTTGGTTTATCATAAAGTACTTTCTAATTTCCCATCTTGCTTTTCTTTGATCAATTAGTTTAAAGGTGTTATGTTTAATTTTCACAAATCTGTGAATTTTGCAGTTTCGAAATTGATTTCTAGCTTCATTCCATCGTAAGCAAAAGTGATACTTTGATTTAAATTTAAATATTAAAAAAATTTAAAAGTATTTTTCATTGACTAACGTGTTCTATACTGCAGGGTGTCTCTTATGCACTTGAGAAAAATGTGTAAACTTCTATTTTGAGGTGGAATGATCGTATGTGTCTATTAGGTCCATATGGTTTACAGCTCTCCAGTCCTCTCATTCTTTATTGATCTTCTGTCTCATTGTTATTTTCAAATTAATATTAGAAGTATAAAATCTCCACCATTATAGAATTGCTTATATCTCCATTCAAATCTGTCAACGTTGCATCATACGTATTTTGGCTATGTTACTTGGTGCATATATGTTTATAACTGTTATATATTCTTGGTGAATTGACCTTTTATCATTATATAATATCCCCTTTTATGTGTCATAACAGCTATTTATTTAAAGACTATCTTGTCTGATGTTGGTGTAGCTATTCTTATATTAGCATTGGATATTTTTTTCTGTTCTTTCCACTTTCAAATTACTTGTCTTAGATATCCAGTGAGTTACCTGAAGACAATTGTACCACGTTTTCCATCCATTCTGATAATTTGCGATTTTTAACTATAGGGTTTAGTCCAGTTACATTTTAAGTAAGTACTTTGAGGAAGAGCTTCTGACATTTGCTATTTGTTTTTTGTATGTTTTAAACATTTTGGTCCTTTGTTTCCTCTATAATTGCCTTCTGTTACATTTAGTTGACTTTTTTAGTGACATGCTTGCTTCTCTTTTTATTTCCTTTTGTGTATACGCTATATATATTTTACTTGTGGTTACATGGAGACTATATGTAACATCCTAAAAATATAGTTACTTAATTTTAATTAGTACCAACTTGACTTCAATTGCATGCATGACTCCTATAAAGTTCCATCCTTCCTTTATATTATTGATGTCATAGATAACATATATTTATGTCATGTACCTAATAACATAATTTTATAATTGTTTTTTATATCACATTTTAAACCTTGTAGAAAGTGAAAAGTGAGTTATAAACCAAAGTTATAGTAATAGTGGCATTTTTACTTGCCCATGCATCTGTCTTTACCAGAGAAATTTACATCTTCATACTTATGCAGATGACTGTATAGTGTCTTTTTACTGAATCCTAAAAGATTCCTTTTAAGATTCCTTATAAGCCAAGTCTAGTGGTAACTAAATCTGGGAGTGTTTCACTTTCACCCTCATTTTCGAAGGGCAGGTTTACCAGATATTGAATTCTCAACTGACATTTTTTTTTCTTTTTCCAGTCTTCTATATATATCATCCCACTGCCAGAAACTCCAAATTTCTGATGAGAATTTGGCTGATAATCATATTGAGGGTCACTTATATGTCTTATTTCTTCTCTATTGCTACATTTAAGATTCTGTATTCTCTTTATCATTCAACAATTAGATTATAATGTGTCTCAGAGTCTTTTTAAAGTTTATTCTACTTGGAATTTACTGAGTTTCTTTGATTTATAGAAATTCAAATTCAAGAATTTATTTCATGAATTTCTTCCTATTTGGTTATATTTGCTTATATTTCAAGAAATAATGTTTCTTCCCCTTTCTCTCTTCTCCTGTCACTCCTACTTTGTGCTTGTTAGTTAGGTGGATGGTGTCCCCACCACAAGCCCTTTAGGCTTGGTTCACTTTTGTTTATTCTTTTTCTTTTCTGCACCTCAGACTCAATAACTTCAATTGTCGTATCTTTAAGTTCACTCATTCTTCTTAAAATCTTCTGTTGAACCTCTCTAAGTGAAGTTTTCATTTTATTTATTGAAATTTTCAGCTCCAGTATTTTTGTTTGGTTCTCTTTTTATAATCTCTGTTTGCTGATATTCTCCTTTTATTCATATATTATGTTCTTAATTTTTCTTAGTTCTTCAAGTATATTTCAGACACTTGTTTCAGAGTCTTTATTAATTTCAATATCTGGGATATCCCAGGGACAGTTTATTATTTTGTCCCTTTGAATAAACTAAAAACTATTTCTCTGTATTCCTTGTGATTTGTTGTTGTTGATAATTGGTATTTGAGTTTTATAATGTTTTAATTCAGATTCTATCAATTTCTTAGTGCTGTCTTTATTTTGCTTGGTTTTTGCTGTTGTTTTGATTATTAAAGGCTGTTGTATTCCATTTGTTTTGAGATTTTCCAAACTATTTCATTAAAGACTATTCCTTGGTGTATGAACTCATTGTTTGCTTGTTTGTTTGTTTGTTTGTTTGTTTTAAGCTCTGTCCTGCAAATGTTCTGAGAAATATTTCCTCGAATGTCAGGAGCTGAAAGAGAAAAGCAAACAGTGATCAATAATAATAATAATAATAATAATAATAATAATAATACAACCACCTATCTCAGTCTTTAAAAACGAACTCTTTGTGGCTGTATTCCTTGAGCAATTAGCCATGCTTGCTGTGAGCCTACGAATTGGATGAGGTGAAAGCTTAAGGTGTTCTCAGGACATTTGAGTATGCCTCTCGCCTACGCATGCATATGACTTTCCAAATTCTCCTGTATCTGTAATTCCATAAGTGTCCTAGATGTGTCGTCCCTTGTAGTTTTATGAGCAGTTCTGATAGAATTTCCTACCTGTGTTCCAAGTTTTGTGAGACAGAGATGAGCGAGTCAGCTATTGATGTACCCCCAGCCAGGTTAGACTAGACATACATAGTAATTTGCAAATAACATTTGCACTTCTCCCTCCAGTTCAGGATGGTGATTGGTAACCAGACTTCCATTGTTCAGTATCAAAACTACTGTGTGCTGGGGAGGGGCTGAAGGAATGTAGAGCAAAAACGTGATGAAACTGCTTAACATTTCAAGATGGCATTTTGTTGCTCAAGCATTTGCTTGATAGTTGTAAACATTTGATAGTATTCCAGAGCTCCTACCAAGTTGATTCACATAGTTTCTTGTTATTAGCTATTGTTATTTCTGTTTGGAAAACAAAACATGGAATTTCCTGGTGAGCCATTTTGCTGACATCCCTCTCCTAAGGATTCCCATTTTGACATGTCTAGAAACCTTTATTTTTATTCTCTTGTTATCTTCTAAGATCTCTAGGAAAGGGCCAAAACTCTTTATTATCACATTCACGATTTCATGACTTCTTTTCATTGTTACTAGATGTTTTCAGTGATTACTTAATATTGTGTTCAGGTTGCCATTCTTTAAATTTCAGTATCTATAGAAAATAAAATATAAAACCTTAATAAGTTCATTAGTTTATTTTCCTGTGAACACATATATTATGGGCATTTCTTGAAACTAAGGGTATAAGTATTATTTCTCTGTTTATTAATTGAGTTCAGGTACAATAATGGTGAGATTTTATGTGGTTCTTCAAAAATTCAGATTTTTTTTTCCTGTAAGCTGCTGTTCTTTCCTTGTGATTTCTATTCCAATGTCTAGTTCTCTAATTATTTTAAACATTATTATTTTTATTCTCACTTTCAGAATATCTATTTTAGAATATTAATTTAGGCATTTGAGAATATCAATGCTCACATTTGTTGTGTCTGCTGGTCTCTTGATGCTTGTACATTTTCTTACCTAGTTTGCATGTTGAAATCATGATTTCATCCTTAGCTTCATTTTCTCCGTAGGTAAACTGGATGCCCTGTGTTGTAGAATTATCTCATATACAGCTTTGGTTTTTCTTCTGCTGGATCTCTTGGGGTATTCAGCTTGAGAAATACACATGCAAAGCATCCAAGCTAAAATGAATTCCAGTCCTCAAAACTGAGTGTGGCATACATTTAGTGTTTCTATTTCTCATAGAAAATGTTTCCACACTGAAACTTTGAAAAGTGAAAACTTATTTTCTCCTACTGTAGGATGGCAGAGTGGATATTTTATTTGCCTTTTTTATGAAGTGAGCAGAACTTTTAGATTTCTAATTTTATGCAGGAGGTCTCATTTGCAACTCTCAACATTTTCTTTCATCCAAAAAGAAGCTCTAATATTTTCCTCATTTTCTCTTCATTTCTCCAGTTTCCATTTCTATTCCAAACAGTTGAAGGGCATTTCCCATGGGAAGTTCTTTTCATTTCATTGATTACTTACATCTCATAAAAAACACAAAATTTATATATGCTCCAAACATAGTTGAATAATGTCAAAATAGAGCAGTCAGTAAATATTCACTTTCTGAGATTTCAGGGAATTTATTCAATACTGATGAATGAATACAAAGCATTTTTAAATGCTTCAGACAGACATATATGCATTACTTAG